>JAJOZX010010281.1:120000-134907 GCA_023014485.1 Bathynomus jamesi | reverse complement strand
GTTCTGGTTTAGGAGCAAGCAATGGATAGGTGCCTTGAAGTGGTTTTTCTCTATGTTACTCTCCGAGTTCTTCTATAGTGGCTCGGAGGACTCTGGTAGATTTGCAATCTAAGTGCTGAAGGTTCCGGATTCTTCTTATAGCATATCTGGAAAGTTTTCTAAGTTTTTCTGAAGAGAGCAAGGCTCGAAGGGGACAATAAAAAGTTTCTTCACTAAATTTACTGCTAAAAAATACAGGTAGTGCTCAGCCTCTGAATTAGCTTCTGAATTAACAATGGATGAATTTGAATGGGTTTATATACCCAAAAACTGCTAACATTATTATTATTAAATGCTAAGAAGGCTGTATTATTTTTGCACAATATTTGAAAATAAGTAAATTTATTAGCTGTGGTAAGGCTTGAACGAGTAAACAGATATTTGAAGACGAAACCATATTTTTATCTTGAACTGCGACTTCAGATCTGATGTTATCATGATCTGCCAAGTTAACTAAAAGTGGAAATTGGACTATGCATCTTTACACTAAAATATGCATATGAGTGAAATTTTAAGGTTTAAGATGTACAATTTTAATGCTTAGGCAAGACATGATCTCATTGTTTATAACGAAAGAGTGTATATACAAAATGTGAACATTGCAAGCTTAACAGGATTCCTTATTAAGCGAAATCTAAAAAAATGATTACGAGATTTTAAAAAACAACAGGTCACCAATTATTTAGCAAAGTTGAAAGTGAATCAAATATTTTATCCAAACTCGCGTTGGGCGATTTTGGTCCTTATGTAAAAATGAATACTCATGTACATACATAGGAGTATAGGCATTATATAAAGTTAAATATATAAGATTATACATGAACCATATAACACATGAATTTTTAAAATGGATAATTTTTCTTACAATGGATACAGAGACTATATAAATGAATACAAGAATTACATGAAGGATAAGATAATATAGGAATATGGGAATTATTTATGGTTCATTTTTACAGGGCTCTTCCCTCTAGAATGATATTAATATAATAACGTAACATCCTAACTAAGGCTAACTAGATGATAACTATTGGTTTTATAATACAGATTTATATATACAACATAAGTCGGGTGGTTTAAGTCTAGTTCATGTGGTCTGGGTACGCACTCTTGGTCGTGCATAAATAGTTTCATGTTCCGTGTCACTCGGTTTTCTTTGTTCCCAGAATGATCTTTTCATCACAAATACACCGAGGATAATAGCCACACAATAATGATACTAACGCAGATGTTGAGAAAATGGTTACCGGTTGTAGTATTTGTAAGAGGTTGTTTTGGTTATCATCCGAAATTTTAAACCGGCTCAATTGATCATTCCATTCAGGGGCATGCAGTTCGGGTAGGATGGTTACAGGTTTTATGGAGAGATTTAAGATCTCTATGACGGGTTTAAATTTAATTTGCGACGGAAATGGGTATGAGTTATTAAGGGTAACCTTATACAGGTTGTATATTTGGAGGGCTTTTGAATGCAAGGAGCAACCAATTGGTAGCCGAATAATCATAGGGATTGTAATGAGGGAATAATTTGATGGACACTCGAGGGTAGCGGCAGTCCTGTTCGCGAAGGAAACCTAGATGTCTGGTCCAATTCGTAGTTGGATGGTTTTAGGGGAATGAAATTTTTTAAATGAACATACGGGGGCATGCTTGTCACGAATTAAATCGACAAAGCAAGACCTAGTAGTGGGAAGAATAACTGGTTTGAGTGGAGGGCAGATGATTGTTTATTTGGTTGCGGGAATCGCAGCAATGCGCGGACGTCGCTCTCTGACATCATAGAATAAGCTGATAGATCTTTGGTGAGGAAAAGGTAAGGTGGTACGGTGGGTAAATACAATCGATAGACATTAGAGTTATTTTGGTAGGTGTTGGGAAAGGTGAAATCTATATACGTCATAAGTGAGGAAATCAAAAAATGGTATAATTATGAGGTATGTGTAGGGCGTGGTCCATGTACAGTCCAGGTGTATTCTAGAAATTGAGGGTAATTAGTGTGGTTGAGTGGGAATATGGGTGATAATCTTAATTGTGACTGGGCGGTGTGAATCAAGGACTGGAGTATTTCCCATGGTATTAGGGTGGAAAGAGTGATTTTTCCATGGGCTAGCTGGGTTGCACGCAAAACCTTGGAATGAATCGTAGTTATTCGTTGTAAGTATTTATCGATTAGGGTTACTTGTATGTTAATTATTTCTTAATTCTAGATATCGTTTGTGTTCTTTGTATTGAGCTAACATGGATTCAAGGTATGTGAATCTGTCCGAAAGGGAGTGAAGGAAGCGATTGTTTTTGTGTAATGACCTAATAGTTTGTTCTAACATGTGTCCATTATATTGTCAATTCCGAGCGAAGAGATTCAATTTAAGTTCAACTCTTTTAATATCTTCTTTGGTTGCTAATCCGAATAAACCTTTGAACAGTTTCCCTCCTATATCTATCAGTCCCCTTTTACTACTTTGGTTAAAGTTTTCGGAATTTTTGGTTTCAGTTTGTATCCATGGTAAGTAGGGTGTGACAGTTGCCCCAACTTTGTCCTACAATGCTGTTCAAAATTTTGGTGTTGCATATTGACCTAAAAAATACCCACGTGCAATTTTTTGAAGATTCATGCATATTTGAGTGAGCACCAGCAATTTGAAAAATAGCAATTTTGCTTATACGGCATACGCGCCTATATATGAGATTACACAACCATCATAAGGGATATTAACACAAATCATTTGCCTGTCTTAATTAAAAGCTGTTATCACTAACACACAAAAGTTAATCATTCTTATTCTCTCATGGTACATTAAGGGGTTTTATCATATATTCACAAGGTATTATTTCTCGAGCAAGAAACCATGATTTCTGTTCGGAAACAGATGATTGTTTGCGCTGATTAGGAATGCGGAGTCTGTCATTTTCAACTACTTGAAGGACTTCTTGAAAGCGCTCCTCATCCCTGGCAACATTAAGAAAGTCATGGCAAAGTTTTACACCACGCTCTGCAGCCTCATTGACGACCTGAAGCTTGTCCACAACCCGTTTCATGTTCAGGTAGTCGTCATGATCCGCCCATTCACTGGCTGGACTGTGGAGAAACTGAAGGGGCATGCCTAAAATGGTGAAGAACTGGCTTGAGTCAGGCCCAATTAGGTCCACCAGGGCAGTGCCATTTTCTGGGACAGGGGGAAGATATGGCTTTCCATAGCCCCCATGATTGAGCCCCACTCTCTTAGTAACTTCAGTGCCTTAATGGCAAAGAAGGGCCTTCCTCATCTCCTCTTTTGTCCTTTCTTGTACTTGGGACGAGAACAAAGCCAGTGGGGCCAACTGCTCAGTTAGGTACCAAGTGTGTCTACCGAGTGCCACACGTGCTTTGTCAACTATTGTGGCGTCATATGGGGCAAATTCAGCCAAGGTTTTGACCAAATTTAAGTCATTCAGTGGCGCACTTGCTGGAACGGGGCAAACAATCCACCATGGGACATAAACAGCGACTGTGAACACAGCAAACCGTTCTAACTTGCTGATTTGACTTTGTCACAACCTCGGCTTTGGGAAATTGCTCTTTGATCTGGCCTGACAAAAACAATCTTGAGGGTATAGAGCAGTTTAGCCATCCACCTTGCTTTGTGAAGTGCGCCGGGGTAGACCATTGTGAAGTTCACTGGCTCGGATCCTTTAGTTACAAGCAGCAGACAAAGCTCTACCAGCTCCTTGTAGTCGCCACGTGTAATGGTTGGGCTAGAGATTCACGGAAGAAGTCAGCCATCTCCTGCTGGCACTCCTCAAACACTCCAGGCATTGCGGGGTAGTAGTATTTCTTTTTTTCATTGTACGCCAGTTGAGAGAAATGGTTCTTGAACCTAGAAATGCAATTATTGGATTATTGTATTTCGTACTAATCTATAATATTGTTTTAGGGGTATTAAGATTGATATGATCGATCATTTGCTTGGTGTTAGTATATCTTATAGTCTAATAAAAGAAATTCCACTAAATTTGTTCATTAGATAATAATATTCCTTGTTATTTTGTAAAGCTTATGACTCACCTCTGGAAAACCATTATGTTTGGACTTGAAGAGCCCTCCACTTTCAAGCAATCCCAGCAAACACCTAGGATGACTTCGCCCACATGCCTGCGACAGGCGCACCAGAATACGGCACGCTCTAATTCCTTTTGGAGGGAGACGCAAGCAGCTGTTTTTTGTCCTGAAAAAAAATGTAATTGTAGTTTAAGGCCACCATTTCAGGCACGTGCTTTTTGCAGATTTCTGTTAATCATTCACTGTATTTTGGTATTAATGTCGTGATAAATTCACGCTGATGTTTGAAATAGGTTTACCTGTATTGGATGAAGTTGTGTCGAAAACCATACCAACGACATTGTTCACACTCCCAATCGACCAGAAGTTGTTTGGTTGCTGTTGATATCAAGTCTCCTTGAACCAGGCCAGCTTTTTGAGTCAAATGCGGAAGAGTGGGACTCCAAGAAGCTTTGTGCCATTGACACCAGACACAAGAATGGGCAGGCGGTCATCAGTGCCTTTGGAATCCAGCGTGTCCATAAGTTTACCATCCCAGTGCACCAGTACTTTGTCTGATGGTTGCCATTCATCCATGATTTTTAAACTTATTTCTGACACGATGGAAGCTCGGTATTGGTGGGCCTCCTTGCATTTAGACTCAGCTTTGATGTATCTCCACCACATGCAGATACAAGGGAGTACACAATCGCACTCAGCTGGGTCGGCGAGATGTTGTTTCGAACACTGCATGAAACAAGTTCTGCCGACTTCAGAATATCATGGGGCACAAAATTGAAACTCCCTCTTTCACTGTTCTCCGATGTTTTCTCTTTGGTTCAGCAGTGCTGGCCTCATCAATGTCATCATCCTCATCAGAGCTAATAGGTGAATCAATATCAGCCTGTACATTCTCAGCATGATCACGTTGCTCTCTCTCTTCTCGCTTCTCTTCTCGCTTCTCTTCTCGCATCTGTCTTTTCTGTCGCTTCTGAACCTTTTCTGTGAGTACTTTGTTTACCCCAGAGTAGGTAGCTACTCTGTCACTTAGCATGCTTTTCATAAAGAGTATGTCAGTATCGATGGCATCTTGTTCGGCCTGAGTTTTCCCCTTTTTCGCAGCCGCCATGTCTTTCAACACTGTGTTCTTATAAAATTTCATCATCAGGCTCAATTCTGATTTAAACTTCATAATTCCAGGATCATCAGCCCGTCTTCTATCCTCATTCTTTTTCATAAGCATCATGTAGTCTTTGTCATAGTAAGTTTTAATCACTCGGCCAATATTGTTCCTGCCTGTAATGGTCGGGACATTCGCCTTCTGGTAATGCAAAAGCACATTGTCAATGGTGGCAGATAAAGCCTGGTCCCAATGCATATCCCGAAGGTTTGCTGACAGACATAGTAAGACCTGCCTATTAGTTGGCAGTTTGCAGCCCTTTATTTCCTTTTCTTCTTCTCGGTGTACGGTGCCCAATAACATTCTGACATACTCATCATCTTGCCGTGTATCCATGATTAAATTCTCTATTCACAACATCAAATCACTGTCAAGGAAAAGAAAAGAGCATCATTAAAATTAAATGCAATAAAATAATACGTGGAAAATTTGTGGGTCAGCTTCCAACCCGGAAATGAAAATCTGATAAAATGTGCTATTTTCACACTTATTTATGAAGTTCATAAGCTGAAATAGCAATACTTGCTGGTACGATGGTGCTAGCTCAAACATGCACCGATCTCCAAGAAAATTTCAGGGGTGTTTCCTAGATAAATACACAACACTAAAACTTTGAACAGCATTGTAGGACCATTTTTTGATTTTTGGAGGGCAACAGTCACACCCTAATGGGTAAGGCTAATGTTTCTGATAGGGCGCGTGCTGTAGTTTGAATATTTTCGAGGGTATTTTCTAACAGAACGCGACTTATCTGATCTTTTCCTTGGAAAGAATTTTGGACTTTACTTTCAAACGTTTCTAATTGGGTTTGTATCTGAAGGAGATTGATTTTAATTCTAGCAGGGGGTTGCAAATTTATATAAAGGTCTGCATGCCCTTTCAAAAATTTACCTTCTGCAAGTTTTTCTATAACAACTCCGGTAGAAATTTTAATGCTAGGTCTACAAGAGTAAATAATTTGGAAAATTATAAGGGGGACAATTTTATTCATTTCTACGCCTTAAGTTATACGGAGCTGGGGTAGTTGTGTGGATACTTGTGTGGATACTTGTGTTGGTGGGCGAAGGGGTCGGCCTCGTTTTGGTGGCAATGGGGGTCGACCGTTGAGCTCGGATTCTGAGCGGGTTCGTTTCTTATGTGAAGGTTCTAGTTCACGTGGGTGATGCATTTGCGGGCGGTATGTAGGGTCCGTGCGTCGATCATCAATCGGCGAGGGTGGTGAGGAGATGGTGGAGTTCCACTGAGTGATCCTCTCGAAGGGGTTTCTCCAGGGTCTGGGTCCGATGGGACGCTTGGCTCTGGGGCCTCCTCTTGTTCAGAGATTGCCTCGAGTAATGGTGGTATTACGAGGTACCAATCTTCGTCATGGGTAGCGGTTCCCGCGGTGACTACTTCAGTTTTTTGATCCCTGCCCGATTTGTTAATATCTTGACCTTTTGAAGGATAGGCGGCTCGAACGCCTGGCAGCTGTTTTTTGGGAAGGTGTTGTTCGGAAGCTATCTTCAAATTGTCAGCGTGAATGATCTTTAGTTTGGAATGATCCCGGAGGTCGAGGATTTCATAACGATTTTTTCCGAGGTTTTCATAATCCTATATGGGCCATCCCATTTTGGGTATAATTTGCGATGAGCCCTGGCGGTTTCACGCTCTTCAGATAACATCGCATACCGACGATTATAGTCCGTTGACGGGGATGACGCCTATGTTGCTCTTGCTCCATCTGTTGGTTTCGTTGGTCGAGGGCATAGCGGATTATGTCAAAAATCTTGAAAGATCGTTCAGCTAGTTGCTGATTTGCTTCTGCCATTTCGGAAGATGTTAGACTGCCGGGTCGGTTTGGTCGGGCAAATCAAAAGGTAGACGCTTGTCGTAGTGATATAGAACGAAATGAGGGGTGTCCCCGATGGACACATTATAGCCATTGTTGATGGCTGTTTGTACCATGGGAAGGGAATCATCCCATGTACGGGAGGATGCATCGACAACGTGGCGCAGGGCTTCCAAGATCTTTCGATTGTGCCTTTCCACTAAGCCGTTTGCCTGCGGATGGTATGCCACAATGTGTGTATTTTTAATTTACACATGTTACAGAGTGACTCGAACAGTTTGGAAGTGAAACTAAGGGCGTTATCCGAGATTAGGATGGAAGGAGTGGTATGTTTTGGATGACGCGTTCCACTAGGGCTCTTGCCACAGTTTCCGAGGTCTGGTCTGGAATGGCGGCTACTTCGCTGTAACGCGAGAAGTGGTCCGTAAACACAATGATGTACTGATTTCCCTTTGATGTTTTGGGAAATGGTCCCAGTATATCCATTCCAGTTCTTTGCCAGGGCCTTTGGCATACTGGATATTTATGCATCGGAGCTGTGGATGGTACGTTGCCCTTATGCTTTAAACACGACGGACATTCGGCGATGTATTCTTGTACCTTTCTGTTCATCTCGGGAAATGGTATCGCTCCAAAAGACTCTTGATGGTGCGATCCGGCCCCATGTGTCCATACAAAGGTGAGTCGTGACAAAGTCCAATGGCTATATCGACGAGATCCTTTGGTATCTCCACGAGGTCGTTTCCATCTTCGTTCCTGAAATGTACGAGCCCATCTTTGAGGTTGTACTGTTCTTTTACCTTCGATGGTTCCTTTTGTTCCAGGCGCGCCCGAAGGTTTGGGTGTGTTGGTCCTGTTGTTGGGAGTATTGCAGACACTCGTAGTCGAACACAGGAAGAATTCCTATTTTATTCACTCGGGCGTCGGGCTTGAGTCTCGACAATCCGTCTGGAATAACTTGCAGTTTTCCCGGTTTGTATACGATTTTCGCTGCAAAGTCCTGAATCAACAGAGCCCATCTACTCAATCGTCCTTCAAGTAGCTTGTCCTTGAAGAGGTACGTGAGTGGCTTATGATCAGTCTTGATGGTTACATCGTAGCCATAGACGATATTTCGGAATTTTTTCAAAGCCCAATATACCGCTAGGGCCTCTCGGTCCGTAGTGGAATAATTCCGTTGAGGTGCAGAGAGAAGTTGACTGGCATAAGCAATGGGTAATTCCACACCGTCTACGTCCTGTAACAGGACGGCTCCTAGTCCATAGGAGGAAGCATCTGTGGCTATGATGAAGGGTCTTGTGTAATCAGGATATTGTAAAATGGGATGACAGGTTAGTTTATTAATTAAAGTTTCAAAGGCATGTTGGTGATCGGATTCCCAGTTAAATTTCGAATTTTTCTGGAACAAATTAGTAATGGGTTTAGCAATATTCGAAAATTGGGGGATAAAGTTCCGATAGAATCCGACAAAACCAATAAATGCACGGGCGTCGTCGATGGTCTTGGGTACAGGGTACCTTTCCAGGGCTTCGAGTTTGGCTGGATCAGGTTTAATTCCTGTGGACGAGAGTAGGAATCCTAGGTATACCAGGGATTCTTGTAAAAAATTGCACTTTGCAAGCTTCAGTTTAAGGTGTGCTTTTCTCAAGTGTGATAGCACATTCTGAAGGCGTTGAAAGTGTGTTTTTATGTCCGAACTGTAGACGATAATATCGTCAAGATAAACGAGAGCTTCGACACCTAATAGGTCGGAAAGGACTATATTCATCAACCTAGAGAAATTAGCAGGCCCATTTCGGACTCCGAAAGGTAAAACCTGGAATTCGTAATGGCCTCGGTTAGTGGAGAAAGCAGTCAATGCCCGAGATTCGGGACTGACCTCCATTTGCCAATAACCCGATGCTAAATCGAGGGATGAAAAAAGTTCGCTTTCCCTACGTTCAGAATTGTTTCCTGCATGTTTGGAATCGGGAAACGGTCTGGGATGGTAATGTTGTTCAGGCGTCTAAAATCTATACAAGGGCGAGATGTTCCGTCCTTTTTGGAGACGAGAATCATAGGAGCGGACCAGGGACTAGCTGAAGGCTGAATGACATCCTGCTCCAACATGTCCTTGATGTGTTCCTCAATAGTGACTAACTGGGAATGTGGAACCCGATAGGGAGGAATGAAAATGGGTTTGGAATTGGGTTCCAACTTGATTTCAAAAGGGACCAAATTAGTTCGGCCCAGAGGATCTCCTTTTAGGGCAATCACATCTCTATTTCTTATCAGGAAATCGAGAAGTGATTCCATTAGTTTGGGATCCTGTAAAGCTGGTGACTCCTGAAGGGAGTGCTCCAGACATTTCTTATATTCTTCTTTTAATACTGAAGGATTTAATTCTAAGGAACTGGAAACACGATTTATCATACTGATGGGGAAATCTGAATCTACTTCTACTGTGGAAACAGTTCCTATTTTCTGATTTGAAGTTAATTCTATAGGACTTTCTCCTTTGTTTAAACAAACAACAGGGATAGCTGAATTCTGACTCTGACTAAGGACTTGGGCAATAAGAACATCTCTTTTGAAATTACTTTTCTCTGTAATCAGAGTACGCTCTGACTCTAATAATTTTCCTTGACTGTTAACTACTTTTGCTAGGAAACAAATCTTCTCATAAGGTGCTACTGTTATATGCTCGGTAGGGCATATGAAAAATTGTGAATCTGATTCTGGTTCGGCGACTAAAATTTGCCTTATTGGCTGAACTGAAGCTGCTGGCTGGCTGACTGGAAGCTGGCTGGCTGACTGGAAGCTGGCTGGCTGACTGGAAGCTGGCTGGCTGACTGGATCCAACAACTGGAACTGATTACCCTGGGGTCTGATTTCTGGAGCGGTTGTCCCTCTGGATGCAACCGGCTGACTTGATCTGCTATCAAGTAGAGGGGGTTTCCTATTTCTTTCGGAAATCTGAACTGAGCTAAGTCTATTAGCATTAAGTTGTCTGTCATTCTCGCGGAGATGGTGTGTCCTATTTCGACACTTTACTAACTTTCCGGCTGGGTAAATCTCCCATTGATTCCGGTTAAAAAAATCCATACCTAGTAGGATGTCTGTCTGAAAGGTGGCGACTGTGTCCACTATACAACATTTCGCGGGGTATACCGCGTTTCCAACTTCTAAATATAACTCAATTTCTCCGTATGTGGGTATGGGTGTGCCCGTAACTCCTCTGAGTTGGCAGGATGGTGCCTTAAGTTCATATTTGTAATTTGTACTCTCTAGTAATTCATCTACACATTGTTTCTTAATTAACGTCGCGTGTGCTCCTGTATCTAGGAGAGCAGTTAAATCTTGGTTATCGTGCTACAATTTATTATTAAATCTAGAGGTCCGCACCTATTATCCTGATGGGAGTTGTGTGCGTATCTGGCAGGGTTGGCAAGAAACCCCCTTTTTTTGAAAAAGCCCACCCCAGGTGGGTTTTTTCAGGTTTTTTCACCTAAAACCCGAAAACCCCCGGGTAAAATTGGTTTTTTTCATATGTCCATATAGTAGTTCATATTAGACCTACCTATTCTTATTTTTATAATAATACTGTACTGTACCGTACACTATTAATATAACATTTGTCTTGTTTTTAGCAAAAAGGTTGCCTTCCAGGCAATTAAGCATAAAAAGTTATTGTTTTCTCAGATTGAGCTTCACAACAAAATTTGGAAAACATGGACCAATTTGAACTAAATTTGGTGTGGTAAATTATCCTATTTGTTAGGCTATACTTCCTATGGAAGACAGGCCCCTGTGTCTTCTGCTGGAAGTATATGAATTACAGCTCCCAAAGGGAACTTAATTCAGCTAGTTATATCTATTTAATTCATATTACTGAATATTTTTCTTTTATTTCACAGTTAAATAAAATGACCTGGCAACAGCATATTTATCTTTACTGCTAGCCTACAGAATTAGTCTGTCTGAAGTTATAACTGCATTAAATAATGCCAAAGACCTTTGGATCAGGAAGAAAATCGGGGCATGAGTGGAGTGAAGTCAATATTATTGATGGGACTAGTAAAGTTAGATGCAAACATTGCAGTAATGAAATAAGTAATAAAATAGAGCGAATAAAAATGCATTTAATGAAATGTTTGAAACACATGGAATCAAGAAACAAGACTGACAATACTGCCAGTACATCATCTTCATACTGCCATGACATAGAACTCTCAGATGATCCAGACTCATCCTCACCACCACTGACACAATTACAGATGAAAAAAAGAAAAATTCAAAAGAAAGTAAGCGATTTTGGCATGACAACAACAACTTTGCAGAAAAATGTCATTGATAACAAAATAGCCAAATTCTTTTACGCAAATAATATTCCATTTCTATGTGCAGAGTCTAAGTATTTTATTGAAATGATAGAGACTCTAAGACCAGGCTACACTCCACCTTCCCGTCAAAATTTGTCTGGTCCACTTTTAAATACAATCCATGAAGAAGTAGAAAATTCCTTGAAGATGCAGTTGACTGAAGAATCAGGATGTATAACACCCCTGATTGGCTGATGTCTACACTCTATAACCTGCTACCTCACCCAAAGAGTTATACCTGTAGGTCTATTTGTTGACTCATGTTTGCTTGCTTGGGGCCTATATGACAATTTTTAAAAATAATTGCATATGCACTTAAGTTTCATGAAAAAACCCACAAGTGGGTAAAATAGTGGGTTTTTTCAAGTGGTTTAAAAAAAAAAAAAACCTGGGTGGGTTTTTTCGGGATGGGCCCACTAGTGCCAACCCTGGTATCTGGGCTTACTACTGTAATTTAGGGGGAGGAGGTGAACTGCTGCCTCCAATGTAGGGTCTAAAAAAAGGGATCACATGGTCTTCTATGGGAGGACATGGATCATATTCTACGGGGATATCATACGCTGAAGGGTGTTCTTGAAAACTGTTCTCTGGGGGAAAATGATTCCTCCCCGGGTACTTCTACGTACCGAACTAGTTGACCTTGATGGTTGTATTGGGGTTTATACATGGGGTAAGAGTGTGGGTCACCCTGTGGTCGTGATTTATTGGGTTGTAGTTCGACTGAGGCTGGGAATGGACTGGTTTCTGGGGATTGGTTGACTTTTGGGATACGTTTTTGGGGACGTGGTTGGGTTTGGTTTCTGAAAGTGGGTCTATACCCTGCAGGGGCTTTATCAGCACACTTTTGGCGATTGCCACGGCGATGACCATGTTCGTGACAGTGGGAACAATACGAGGGGTAATTACATTGACTTATCATATGCCGAAACTATCACAGTTAAAAACACTGTGGAGGAGGGCGTGTATTCTGGGTTTGGGGGGCTTGTTTCTGGGGGTGTTCCCTGTATTTGCCTTGGTTTATATTGTTGTTGTTGGTATTGGTGTTGTGGCTGCTGCTGAATATACTGTACAGGGTTTCTCTACCTTTCGGTAGGTTTGGTTTGCTAAATCGGGGTGATGTTCCCGTGTTTTGTTTAGGCTACACTGACAGGTTTGGCAACATTTAAAAACTCCTGAAACTTTTTTTTAGGTGCTCTGGGTAAGTTTTGGTAAATGGTTGTGGCTACTATTAGATTTCTTTGTTTCAAAGTAAAAGTTATGCCACATGCATTTCTGCGGCGGAGGGCTTCTCCTACAAGTTTGTGTGTAGTGTAATAAAATTGTTTAAATCCTCGTGTTCCTCTTTCTTCCATTTAACTTGGAAGACTGCTTCTAATGTGGCTAAGGGTTGTGCAAGGGTTATTTCTTTAAAAAATTCTAATAGGTTTTGTTTAAAATCGTCCCATGTTATAGCTTCGCTAATTGATGGGACGTAAGTGACTGTGTCATGGGCATTTCCCTCTTTAGGGCAATAAATCTTTTTGCTTCTCTGATTTTTATATCATCATCGGTAATATTCTCGCGTAAGAAATGTTGCTCTAAAGACTCAACCCAAGGTCTTACGCGCGGTTCAACAAAACGATTATCTATGGTCCCCTTAAAAATTAAAACAGTATGAGGAAGATTACTAATCTGCCTAAGTTAATATATGCTGGGGCGGGGGTTTGAGACTGAGACATACTGACTGTGTGTTTGGGAATATGTTTGAAGGGCGCGGGGTAGGTGGAAAAATGGGTGTAGGTAATTCTTCGATGTCAGAAAGCGCACCGTCTGAATCGCTCATATGTGAAGGTACTTATTAATGTTCTAATTAGTTCTGCTTGACCGATCTTAATTCATGGAATGATCACTTCAGGGGTTTTCCTAAACTACACTATCTAAAAAAAATAATGCACAACAATTTGCCTAACTCGGGGAAAATTTGAAAAGATTGCAAACAAAAATAAAAATGTAAACAAAATTTCACTCAAATGTACGTGATGGTATGGTAATACTATGTTTGGTACATTAAATAAAATTATACTATACTAACTAGAATAGTAAAAATAACTGAAAATAACTGTGACAATACTGTTTTCAATAAAAAGAGTGTATCACTGGTGTCTGTAGTGTTCACTGTGTTTTTTGTTAATTCTGGCTCAATACTAAATATTAATTGTTAATAATAATGACTTTACAAATGTTTAGAAATTATTTTTTTTAAAAAAAAGTTTTATACTTAACAAGATTCCTATGGCGAAATCCTTTTGAGGTGTGTCCTGAAGACGTGTCTGGCTGGCCACTTGTTCCTAGATGAAAAGTAGGCGTGAAGAACTTGGAGTCGTAATGCACCGGTTCACGGGTGGATGTGACGAACTCGAAGTCGTGACACGCCGGTCAACTGGGTGTTGGTTCTGGTTCCAGAGTCTGGAAGAATCCTGGAGTCGTGAAGATCCTGGTTAAAGGGTCTGGAGGACTGGAAGAATCCTGGAGTCGTGGAGATCCTGGTGTTGCGGTGGGGTTATCCAATAAACCAATGAAGTTCCGAGTCAATGTGAACCACCCGACAACATTTTTATTTCATGCAATTTTTGTCTACCGTACGGGGAGAAGACTTACTTCAAAACCAAACACCCAAAGGCGGCTCGTTGGCTGAGGGAGGACGGGCTTCTAAGAATCCCTGATGCGGTAAACCTTCCCGGAGTCTCGTTGATCCCGACGCGACCCTCCAGGCGTGACCTCGTTATCCTCAGAACAGAGAAACAATGCGATTAGTTAAGTGTCCCAATGCCCACCGGACTGACCCAACCTCAGGACCTCCCAATATTCCACGAAAAAGGAAACAAAAATGCTCACACATTCCCGATGACAATGCCGTAGCCAAATCAAACTGTAACCTCAACGGGTTGGAAAAACACACTAGAGGAAAAACCATGGACAAACTTTATTGATGGAAAAGGGGAGTTTACATTCTATACAACACATGAAAGGGAGGAAAAAGTTAGAAAAGCGGGGGGTTAGGCAGGGTGAAGCAAGGACATTAAGGTAAGTGGGCAGACAAGCAATAAGGTATATCTTTACACAAATGTACACGCAGTGTCAATCGCAAGAGCACAATTCATATATATGTTAACACATGGTCACAGACAACTGGATTTTGGCAAAGCAAGTGATCTATCTTTGCATTACAATGGTCAAGAGAGGCTCCTTTGGGTTACAATCAAGATGAATCAAGAAACAATGAGGAGTTGCGTCCTGATTCCTTATCTTGAAACTTAAATGTCCTTCTTTTAGTTGTTTTTGTTCGCATACAATAAGTATACCCTAAATATCCCTGACTAGGCTAAATGGAAAGGAAGGCAAGGTGTTATTGATACCTGGCCTTAACTGATGTGCAGGTACCACCACTTAAAACTTTCAAAAGGTTCGGGGATGATTGTTCGAGTTCAAGGAGTCAAACGCACTA
>JAJOZX010010281.1:80000-115000 GCA_023014485.1 Bathynomus jamesi | reverse complement strand
TATATGTGTATATGTTTGGGTATATGTATATATGTGTATATGTTTGGGTATATGTATATATATATATATATATATATATATAATATATATATATAATATATATATGATTATATGTGTGTGTGTGTGTGTGTGTATTGTTAGAAATAAACTTTTGTTTTAATCCAACATAGTATTTGAATACTAAACTATTAATTTGTTAACATTAAATTACAACTACGAATTATTTCCTGAATAATAAATTAAATCCTAACTGATATTATTGATTCCCGCTGATAGAAATTTTATGCTATCAGATGGTTGAACTTGATTATAGTTAAACACCCTCTTTAGTTGGTAGTAATTGTCCTATTCTAGGAAAACAAGAGAGACCATTACCTTAGTAGCTTTAATTGTAAGCACTTTACCTTGATAAGTCTTGAATATATAGAAGATTGATTACCTGTTCTCTGAAAAGGAAATGTTATACCTAACTGCCTTATACCAGCCTAATTTGAAATAGATGATTGAACTTGAAAAAGCAATTTCAATTTAATGCACTTTACTGTGAAACACTGAACAAACCTGAAGAGAAAACAGCAACACAGCTAGCTAAACAGAGTTGAAACACAATAATCCTATAACCTCACTATTCAGAGCTTTGAAACCAATTTAACCATTCAGCAACTTCACTCTTAAGTGATATACAGTGCCCGCGAAAAGTATCCGATCACTCAAGAAAATACAATATTTTCCCTTGATATTCAGAGACACACAATTCACTTTCTATTTGTTCTAGCGACATCTGGTAACTTTGAGGTTGCTCGCTGATATGAGAGCTATCCAACGCATTCTCAAATTAGTGTTCTGGTAGCCTTCGTTGCGCGTGGCTGTGTCTCAAAGTTGTCAGATTTCACTGTTTGTGTAAATTTATTGATATTTTATTATTTTTTACAGAAAGTGGTGTAAATAAAATTTATATATAATGTGTGCTAAAAAACAACTTAAGAGTGATTGTCGAGGTGCTATTGTTGCTTTGCATACATGTGGGAAATCACAGAGACAGATAGCTAAGGAATTAAACATATCCCAAAGTACCGTTAATTTATGGGTTTCACAGGCTAAGAACAATGCCGGCCTAACCACGCCAGTCCCTAAAAAACGATCTGGCAGACCGAGAAAAACAAATTCACGAACACAAACTTATGAAACGTTTAGTATTGAAAAACCCAACAATAACTGCGAAAGAAATAAAATTTAATATGAATAATTTGTTATCTGGTGTTTCTGAACGAACTATCCAGGAGCGGCTCCAAAAAGAACTCGGATTACCATCTCGCCATGCTGCTAAGAAACTGTTCATTAATGAAAAATGCGTAAAAAACGTGTCGCATTTTGTAAAAAATATATTCATTGGACTGTTGATGACTGGAAGAAGGTTTTATTTAGTGATGAGTCGACATTTTTGACATTCAGAAGTTGTCCAAAAAAGGTTCGCCGGCCCATTGGCTCAAATAGGATGGACCCTAAATACACCCTAAAGACAATGAAACACCTTCCAAGTGTGATGGTTTGGGGTTGTTTCGGTTACTATGGGCGTGGAAACCTATATTTTCTTCCGAAGAACACAACTATGAATGGTGCACGGTATTTAGCAATGCTACAGGATAAACTTCCAATGGCAATGGCAATCCAAAGGACAAAAACATACATGCATGATGGTGCACCATGTCACAGGGCCAAAATAGTGACAAAATGGATTACTGACAATAAATTTGATATTTTGGATTGGCCTGGTCATAGTCCAGATCTCAATCCGATAGAAAATATGTGGCTAATAATAAAAAATAAGGTTGAATGCCACGACACTGGCTCAGTCGAAAAATTACAAGAAGCCATCAAAAAGGTATGGTGCAAGGAAATATCAGTGGAAGTTTGTCAAAACTTGATTAAATCCATGCCAAAACGTCTAGAACAAGTCATCCAAACCAAAGGACAGATGACAAAATAGTAATATAAGGTTAGTATACATTTAAACATTGTTTTTTATGTAAAAAATACAAATTTCCAGGGTGATCGGATACTTTTCGCGGGCACTGTATATCCATACAAAACTCAAACCAACCATTTGTTAAATTAACCCTTTAAGGACTGAAGATGCCAATTGCTAATGTTTCAAATACACGCATTCATAACAACCCTACAAAAAATTCAGGGCTTAAAGGGTTAATGAAATGATTGAATAAAATGAGAAATAAGGAAGAAATAAATCTAATAACCTCCCAATGGAGAAACTGCAATTTAAAATCTAAAATTGCAGTCTAAATCTTCAAATTTGATATATGACACCCACCACCAAATGATTTTTGTATTTTTTAAAACTTTTTTGAACCTATAACCATCTTAAATCTAATCTTAATCCTAATCGTCTTCCCTATTTAGTAGGTCCTTGAGCCTTTGTTTGCAATGAATTGCAGCTTTCCTAGAGGGTCTTACATTAGGTTTGTCTCTTGGAACATCTTTGGAATTAGGAAGGTCTTGATGAGCACCATTATGAGTAATTGAGATTTCTAATGGATAGAGGTGACAAATAGGATAATTTAAAACTTGGTTATCTGATCTCTTGTTGAACACTTCTGACTTTATCATCGCCTACAAACAAATGCAGGATGCGTCCCATCTGCCAAAATGGTCTGGTTTTAGTAGTTGATTTAATCAAGACTACAAATGTTGCCAACTTTGATGCGATTAACCCAGTCTGATTCATATAAATCTTGACTATGTTCTCGAAGACTCAACAGGTACTCCACATATCACCATTGTCTAAATTGAGAATACTTTTTGTTCAATAATTCAAGTGAGTTTAGTTCGTTATGAGTAGGGGGATTTTGTCACCATAAAGGATCATCATCAGTTTCAAATTTGAATACCAAAGATTCCTTTTGGTGTTTAAGGAATGAATTAGGTGTTAAGCTTGACAATTCATTCCCTGACGAGACGTATGTTAGTGGATGAGAGTTCACAGCATTTTGAATGCTAGTTAGCAAGGTCAGTAGATTGAAATTATCTAGAACAGAACACCCAATGGTCTTGAAAAAGCAGCTTTTCACAACTTGAATGAGACTCTCCCAAGCAGATCCCATCCAGGCTGAATAAACTGGAAGCCTGATGTGTTGATACCACTGGCTCACATGTGCTCTTCAAATTTGTTAGAATTTAAAAAGTCCTCTAATGCCTTACCACCTTGAATGAAACTTTTAGCATTGTCGCTGTAAACTCTGTCGCAAACACCATATAGATTAGTGAATCTCTGGAATGAGAGCAAGAAAGATTTGGTACTCATATCAGGAAGCAGATCTAAATGTATAGCTCTTATGTGAAGACAAGTATAGAGCAAAATAAATCGTTTGACAGTGTTTCCTGAGTCAGGGTCTTTGACCCAAAAGTGACCTGTGAAGTCAACCCCAACATGTTTAAAGGGAGTGAACAAACGTATCTGATGATTAGGGAATTTGGGATACTTGTAAGAAAATTGATTGTATTTTCTGCAAGTAATGCAACTAGAAATGATACACTTGATGGTTTGTCTAGCACTAGTGATCCAAAACCCCTGCAAGCACAGCATCGTTAAGGTGGATTGAATACCTAAGTGCTTGCATCTATAGTGATAATCTTGAACTATTAATTCAGTGAAGTGATGATGTTTACCTAGTAATATGGGGTTTATGTCGTCATGATCATACACGTTTGTTCTTGAAAGCCTGCCCTTGGTTTGAATCAATCTGACTTTGTCTAGAAAGAGATCCAGATGGTTAACCAGATTGGGAACATGCTGATTGGGATTTTCTTGAACTGTTTCAAGAAATTGATTTTCTTTGTCAAAAGATTAAAGTTGCATGATGTATAGCCAATACAACCGACTACCCCTATCCATGTCTACTAGAGTGTCCCAATTTTTTTTGTTCCTGAAGTTTGTCATGCACACCCCCCTAATTTCTTCCACTCGTGAAAACATGCCAGCAAGATGAATTTTATTCATGTTCTTTAATTTTAAGGGTCCCCTCAAACCATGTGTTACTATTGCTGAATGGCTACTCTCTACCTTATACTAATTGTAGCATATTTCTTTTCAGGTTATGGATACAAGAAAGCAGGAGACTGTGTGGTTGTTGGGGGTGTTGCGAAATGAACCCCTGGAAACGCTGTGTCAACTCCCGACAGTGGGAGATGTTCTTCGACGTCTGTTGTTCTTCACTCGGAAGAAAAAACGTCCACGGCGGAAGCTGCCAATGTGGTAGCTGATGAGGTTATGGCGGTGTGGGCTCGGGCATCTATTCCGACCTCCCACAACCCCAAGTGCGTCGAGAGGATCAAGGCCCTCTCCACGGACTACGAGAAGGTTGCCAGAAACCGAAACCGTGGGGGAGAGAAGCAACTGGAGCGGGAAAAGGGATTCCAAGCCAACCTGAATACACTGTTCGAAACAGCTCATGCCAACGCCATGAAACTCATCAAAGTCCCCGAAGATTGAGACTTTCTGAATGACCAGCGAACTGTGCGGAAGATGTACATCGGAGGAGAGGACCTGGAGTTTGCTCGCAGGGCAGCGGAGTGGTAGAAACGCCGAGCAGCTGAAGAGAAGAGGAAGAAGAAAAGCCGTGAAGAGATGGACTCTGCAAGTAAAAGGAACGGTGAAAAGTGGGTCTTCTTCTTCTTCGGAGTCCATGGCCGAAGCATCCAATGATGATGTCCAATATTCCTCTCCTGGTCCTTCGGCTCCTCGATCCGCTCCCAAGGACGGCCAAGTGTCAGCAAGGAGGATCATCCAATATCCCAATTTTGCTGCAGCCCTGGATCGAACTGGAACCTCAGTACGCCAAGCGATGCACATTGTGGCTCCAGCACTCGCTGCCGCGGGAGTTGAGTTATCCTCGGTCACCTTTTCCAAATCAAGTCTTCACCGTTCACGGCAGAAGTCCAGGAAGAACTTGGCAGCCGGAATCAAGACCGAGTTCAATCCTGATACGCCGCTTGTCATCCACTTTGATGGCAAACTCCTCCCTGATTCGGATGGAGGGAAATCGGATCGCATACCAGTGCTGGTCAGCGGGAAGAATCTTGAGAAGTTGTTGGTGATCCCAAAAATCCCTGACAGCGCAGGACAGCGGATGGCTGGAGCTGTTCTGAAGGTGCTGGACGATTGGCCGCAAGTTCACCATGGATTGCTGGTCTCTGCTTCGACACAACAGCGGCGAATACCGGTATTCACAGCGGCGCTTGTACGATTATCCAGGACCAAATGGGCCGCCGCGTTCTTTTCCTGGCTTGCAGACACCACATGATGGAATTGGTAATCACCTCAGTCTTTGACCTGTTCTTCAGGTCTTCTGGCCCCGAAATTGCGCTGTTCGCTCGCTTCAAATCCCAATGAGAGTTCATCGACCAGAAGCAGGCTTCTCCGTTCAACGGCGATGGCCCAAGCGACATCCTTTTGGAATGGGTGGCATTGAAAAAAGAGCAGATTGTCCACTTCATTGAAGACCAGCTTGAAGTTGGCCACCCAAGAGACGATTACTGGGAGTTCCTGATCCTCGCTCTGGTCTTCCTCGATGGTCATGGCAAACGAGATCTCCGGTACAATCGTCCTGGAGCATACCACCGGGCCAGGTGGATGGCCAAAGGCATTTACTGTCTTAAGATGTTCATCTTCCGAAGCCAATTCCACCTGACCGCTCACGAGGTCCGGTCACTACGCAGGATAAATGTCTTTGCCATCACCATCTACCTCCAGAGGTGGTTCGAAGCTCCATTGACGGCGGATGCGCCCGTCAATGACCTGGAGCTGTTGGAGGACCTAGAGCGGTACAAGGCGGTGGATCATGATGTAGGTACCGCCGCATTGACAAAATTCCGGGGCCACCTCTGGTACCTAAGCGAAGATTTAGCCGGACTCGCTATGTTCTCCTCCAAAACCACCGATGCAGAGAAGACGGCCATGCTCCAAAACCTGCACAAGAAGACCAAAAACCCAAAAGATCTGCGTTGGCTGGAGGGAAAGAGTGTCTTGACTGTGAGATGGTCGGATTTGAGCACCTTGGTCACGAAAAGGACTCAAAACCTTTTTCATTGCCTGAAGCTGCCGGTTCCAAAAACCCCCAAAGATCTCGAAGGATGTGCACCATCGTTGAAGTCTGTGAACGACGCGGCAGAATGGGTGGTGAAACTGGCGGAAGATTTCAACGAGGGCCTGACAAAAAACGAGGAGGAACGGCAGCTCGTGTACCAAGTCGTCGAATACCACCGCCAGCAGTTCCCCTCAGCAGACAAAAAGATCCTCTGTCCCCCGAAATGAAATGTGCCATTAGGAAGAATTTCCATTTCCTTTAATTTAGTCATTAGAAAGAATTTACATTTCATTCTTCCATTCTAGAATGATTAATGCTGAGCATTTACGTTTGTTCATATAGGGTCGAATAAACAAGGTCAATGAGGGGACCCTTCCCCTCCTAATAGGCCAATGAAATTTCGCCCATTTTTTCCTTTCTTCAAGTGTAATTAATTAAAGGGGTGTGCGATTTGACTCTTGTAAATTTTTATTTTCACATGTGAGGCTGGGACACCCTAATGTCTACATTGGGTTTCTTTCTGCATTTGAAAACAAACGAGTACATAAGCCATGATTCTGTAGACTTTGTGAATGTTTGAAAACCATTTGATGTCAAGAATGGGTTCAGTTTTACCAGCATTTAAAGTGACTGATGTAATTGTAGCTGATTGTCTTTAATTTGTTTGGGTTAGATAGACAGTGAAGATCATATTTAGGCCAAAGGGATGAATCTAGAACTAACCATTCAGGACCATGCATCTAGAGTTCTAGATTGTTCTCAAATTCTCTAAATGATATTCCCAGAGTAATGAGATCTGCGGGGTTTTCTTTAGTTGAGACATAATTAAATGATATAGAAATACTAAATTTAGTTTGAATTTCTTGATGCATGTGTCTAATATCCTGAATTCGATTTTGAACAAACATGTATTTTATTTTGACATTGACATCTGACAAAATATCCCAAGACCGCACAATTTGAGCATCAACAAAAATCTTGATATCTGAGAACTGAGCTTTAATGGATGAGAAATTGAGGAAGACATTTGAATGCTAGATAAACTGAAAGTAATTCCGAAGTAGGTAAAGTATGTGATTGAATAGGAGCCACTTTAGCCTTGGAAAAAACTAAGTTTGATCCTGAAGAGCCAACTGCATAGACTGCAAGTCCGTAACAACTGGCACTAGTGTCACAAAAAATGACGAATGAAACAGAGTTGCTAGAATTGAAAGCTGAATGTTTGAAAGAAAGATTTGAGAGTTCTTGGAGTTCTTGGTGCAAACCTTCAATTCATCTTGACTGACTCTCTCATCCCAAGAGAACTTAAGCGTCTACAATTTTCTCATGAGGAGCCTACCCTGAATGGTAACTGGGAGGTTAAGGGATAATGGATCAAACATTTTAGAAATTTGGGAAAGGATTTGGCGCTTGGTACAAGCTTCAGGGTCTAGATCATATTCTGACAGCAAGATTAAGTCTCGACTTACATCAGTGATAACCCAGCACCTTTTCCAAGCATTCATGTTGAACAACTTTTTGATCTTGAACCATTATGTTTTTGAGACAGTCTAGATTAGTGTTCCATGATCTAAGGTTGAAACCTCCCTCAGACATTCTCTGATTTAAAGTGGAGTATAATTCCAGAAGTAATTCTGGATCTGAATGTGAAAATTAAATTATCCACATAAAAATGTTTCTTGAGAACATAAATCATCTAGATACTGATTGGTGTAATATTTAATAACATAGTTGAGTATGAAACGTGAACTGGCCAGACCAAATACTATGGTATTATACCGATAAGTTAATACCTAGTTGACTGTCCTCTTCCCAGAAAAAAACAAAACCTATTTTTAGCAACATCAAACTTGAGCTTCATTTGAAGAAATGCCTGCTTTATATCTGAAAGGATTACATATTGATTGGTTCTGAATGAGCATAATAAGGTAAACAGCAAATTCATGAGGTCTACACCAGGATATGCAGCTTCATTAAGAGAAGGAGCTTGACCCATTTTCAAACTACAATTGAAAACTGGCCTTATTTTAGTTGATTTGATCTCCCACCCTAATGACTGGCCTATGAGGTATCCAGATGTAGTTCTGATATTGGTCTGGAGTCGCATCAAACCTTTCAATTATCCCATCATTTAATTGCTATTTAAATACATCAGCATATTTAGAGTGCAAGTTTTTCTTATTGAGAAATCCAATTACCCTTTTTAGAGTTGCCAATGCTATTTTATGATTAGATGGAATTAGTGATGCAAAAAAACGTTTTTTTTTCAAATATTGTTTTTTTTCATGGGAAAAAAACGTTCTTTTCGTGTTTTTTTTGTTTTTTATGTTTTTTTTCCCAAAATACTTGTATATTATTAAATGAGTGTTTTTTTTATCGCAGAGTTTATTATTAATTCAAGTTGTTAATATAATACATAAGAAAAGCTAAACATTAATTTTAAAAGGTATTGTAAAAGAAAAAAACTGTAGTACATTTGCATGTATTTATCCATTTTAAATGAAAACCAAATTATGACAAACTGAAACATAATGAGAGCAGTGATTACAAGATTTTCAAATGTGAATACATATTTCTGATATATTCATGAACAGTTAGTCTTCTTCAAAGTCACTTTTCTCAAAATCTGATGAATCATGATGGGTAACTTCCATCAATGATTCTGCTTCTAATTCGGAATCAGAAGCCTCAATATTTGGCTCAGCAATAGTAACAGGCCCCTTTCCAGAGGATGGACCTGCATCACCTGCCAAAGGTAATATTGGAGTGGGCTTTGTAAAGACTGTAGCCTTTTTGAATGATCCATAACTTGGGCTTAGTTTGTTTGGTGAATGCTGGTCTTTCTGTTCTGCTTCAATGAGCTGGATATTATGCGATATATAGACTAGTTTTGCAGCTCGTTCTGTTGTTAGCCTGTTTCTTTTTGCTGAGTGTATCCACCCATGTCTACTAAATGAACGTTCCACAGCGGCACTTGTAGGTGGTAGACTCAGAATGTTAGCTGCTATTTTTATTTTTCTGCAAAACATAAAATTTTTAAAACTGTGATTTGTGAAATTGTGATCCATTCAATCACTATGTAGAACAAAATATTGCTTATAATTTGATCAGACTATTTCCTGAATAGTGATGTAAAACTTACTGCTTCTTCCTCCCATATGTGGCATCCTTGGTAGCGGGGATCCAGGAGATTTGCTGCTAAGTGAATGTCTTTCACTATGAATTCTCTTCTTTTCTTGATTATACTTAGCAGAGTGGCTTCTTCACTTTTAAGGATTGGACTTTCTGCAACATATTTCTCAACTGAGTTCTCAAGCTCCTTGAATACCTTTGCTACATTTGAAAGGTGCTGGTTGTCTCCTTCAACAGATGTGATAGAATCTGCTACTGGTTTCAGTAGTTTGAGCAAACCTTCAGTTCTATCCCAGAACACTTCTGAGAGCAGTAGTTTCCTGACAGACTGATCCAATGCTGTTTTCTTAGCTTCTTCACTTATGGCTAGGGCTTGGAGAGCTTGTTTATTGTTACAGATGCTCTCCATACAGTGGATGACTGAGCCCCATCTGTAAATAATAAATATAAAAATCTATTAGATTCATTTAAAATATTGCATATTTATTTGTGCAAGAAACATGTTAACTTGTGCACAATTGAAGTATATATATTGTATATACATATTGTTAATTTAGTGTTATTGTAAGATACACATTTTTATGTTGCAAAGGATGTCATTTTAAAAATTTCACATTTTTAATTAGTACCTGGTCTTAACTGGCAGTTTCAGTGATTTAGAAGGCTGTTGTTGAAGCTGCTTCAGCAGTGCAGTAAGCTTTTGAGACTTCTTTATAGTTTTTACAACATTGGTGCAGTCTCTCTGGATACATTCTACTGTTTTGATTTTACTAACATCAGTAAATACTAAATGCAGAGTGTGAGCTAAGCAACCATATGTGCTTATATGAAAATTCTTCTTTTAGCAATTCCCAGGCCTTCTTCTTATTAGTTGCATTATCAGTGCATATGCCTGCCACTTTCATAGGTCCAACTTCATTCACCACATTCTTTATGGTATTCGCCATGTATTCTCCTGAGTGGCTTTCAACTCCTGATTAAGAAAAAATAGATTAATTTTCAGATATGCTTCACTAATTATAGAACATAGCAAAGTCTATCAGCAGCAGAGTAAAAAATTATCAGATCAGCTTATAAAATTAGCTCAAAAGAGAGACAGAAATACCTGTAGCAATACTTGTCCAAAATACTGGCTCAGGAACAGTCACTATGAAGCTTATTATTCCTTCATTCCTGTAAAGTCAAGTGGGAATAATGAAATATATATTAAAATAATAAATATATTATTTAATAACATTTAATAATAATAAAAAGTATTCAAGAAATATTTTTAAAGAAATGTTTTTTAAATTAGTTATACAAAACAAAAAAAATTCTTGATCATCACCTGATGTTGCTCCACCCATCAACTAAAATTGCAACACTTAAAGTTGTAGCAGATGCAACCATCTCATTGACTGTTGTTCAGGTTTCAAAAAATACTTCTTCAAGAAGAGTGTTGGAGATCATGTCTCGGCTCAGTAACCTAAAAGCAGGTCTTATGATAGCAAAGGCTTTGATCCACTGCTTGTATTCTACCATACTCAGTGGGCAGCCAGCAGCATAAATCGCTTTGGCTACCTGCTTTTGAGCTTCTTTCTGAAAAATAAACATGTTGCCATTAAACGCTAACTGTTGTTGATGTGATTTTTCTGTTATTATTGGTGATAGTTATGGATTAAATAGTTATTTTAAATAATGGCAATTAGGTACTTACGATTTCTTGGCCAGACATCCTATCCAAATAAGGATTCATTTTGTTTTTTGATGGCGCTGTTATTGGAGCCACATTTGCACTTTGAAAGAAAGACTCAATAGATATTTCATCACTTGCAGGTCTCGCCACTATGCTTTGTTCTTTTGCAAGTTTTGAATCTTTCTTGCCTAAATATTTAACTTTAATCTGTTCATCACATTTTTGGCAATCGATGATATGTTTTGCCATTCTTGTTCCATTTTTGGCAACCTCAGCAGAACAAAATTTGCACTTCACTCTGCCTATCTTTAACTTGCTCTCAACATCCTTGAATAAGGACACGACAGGAGTTTTATTTCTTGGCATTTTATTGTTTACTTGTTTACAATATAACTTCTAAACTGAACTTTAACATGTAAGACCTGTAATACAATGATAATATATAAATTAAACTGTAAAGGAATTGGTAAAACTGGGATTTACTGATATTGAAAAAAACAAGAAATGACCTTGTTTTTTTCGAGAAAAAACGTGTTTTTTATGAAAAAAACAATATCGTTTTTTTGAGTTGCATCACTAGATGGAATATGGTTAATTAGCTCTTCATGCCACAGTAACTCCACATAATATTGGCCACCAGACAGATGTATATGGGGCTCCAATAAACCTTAGCTCCCCTGCCCATGGCCTAAACCATTAGAGGTACAGTAAAACTAAACATACTTTACAAAAGAGAATTTAATCCTGCATTTAATGAGACCCAATTAAAACTTGGTGTTCCCGCCATTGTCTTCCAATTCAGCCTGAATTTGCTTTGGGTAACTTGCCAAAAGTGACGTGAATAGATCTTGATCATTACGCAAATTTGCTAAAACAGTTTCAATGTGTTGCATCATTGTATCCTTCGAAAATTGACTTGCTGCAGGTTCTTGAAACAAGAGAGTCAACCTTGTCCTTTATAACGGATCCAATGTGTTCAGACATTCAGGTCAGGAGAATTTCCTGGCCATTCTTCATTTCCAAAGAAATTGATCTCATGGTTCCGTAACAACTGTTGAGTGGCTAATGCCTTAAAGCAGGGGGCCTTATCATGCAGAAGTGTGACCTGATCGACATCCATAACATTGTTTGGGTTTCTTAGAAAAGGAATGACATGCTGGGATAGAATAATATCACAAAAATATTGTCCATCCCAACTCTGACCATTTGGCTTCAGCACCCATGTGTGCTTCTTTGCAGTGGACAAAACAAACATACCAACACAGTCTGGAATTTTTAATAATTCGTGATAATGTTCATTATTGATTTCATCTGGTGGTGTGGCCCACACTCGATCATTTTGGTAGTTAGGCTGATGTGTTACATAAACAAAAAATTCATCGTAGACAGCTAAATGCATGAAATCATCCACATCCCAATCTTCAAGATAATGAGCAAACCACATTCTGTCATCGATGTTGAGTTTTTCTTGGCTTTGGAAGTTCATGCCAAGGCTTTAAACCTTGCCTATGATGGTACAGTCGAATGATTTTAAACAGAGATTCCTAAATTTTAAATGTTCTTTTAGGCTAATATAAATCGCATAAAGGAGTTAAGTATAGAACCAAAATTATATAAATTCTTTTGCTAATATCATTGTTAGACAACCTTTGCAACCTTAATAATCTTTTGTAACACGTGGCACCATGGGTGTTTCTCCAGGACAAAGGGAAACACCTTGAGTAAGGGAACACGCCTTGAGAGAGTCAGTCTCCTCTGCCTTCAGGGAAAGTGTGTTTTTTGCCTTGGGTCGGCAGGTTGGCTGGGCCACTCAGCTTTTTGATGTGAGCATTTGTTCATTAATAACACTCTAAACAAGTGTAGTGAAAATGATTTGATTTTTTTTAATGACTGTGCATTGTAAAAGAAATCTAGTATTTTAAAAGTGCTTCCAAACCTTGGAAATAAAGGCTAACAAAGGAAAACTCGTAATTTATATCCTTCCAAGAAAAGCATTCCTGTTTCTCAATGGACTGAGAGAAGAGAGGATGCCATTGAAGCAAGGGTATAAATTGTTTTTATCATAACTCAGTCAGATTAAGTATAAAAAGAAGAACCATGGATGTCAGTCAGATTAATTAAATGGTATAAACTTCCTTGTTGGTGCGAGGAAGCGACATACTGAGAATACCTGAAAGGATATCATCATATCCAACACACACACACACACACACACACACACACACATGTATATATACATATGTAAAATGGCATACACACAATATAAGCATTAAATTATGACTTTTTTAATTTTACATAGATTTTCATTTCTTCATCCATTACAGGAACTTCTAAATTATACTTCAGGGAATTCATCAGTAGTTACTCTACATTTTGTGGCTGCCATTCATTCCCTTGCAAAAAGCCATATTCACTCAACTTGGTAGCATTACTGACGTTGCACAACCTTAATTTATTGCTGATATTGAGCTGGCCACATAAACTATCTAAGTTCACTTTATCAACCACTAATGTACAATCTCCTGCTGGAGTAAAATGAACATTCACAAAAATGAGGAAGAATGAGAAAATGTTTATTGCAACCCTATGAAACAACCCAAAATTAAGTTTCATATAGCATGACCTTTTTCATCATGCAGTGCTTAAACCTTCATAGGTATGGAATCAGTTAGCTACATTGTCTCTCTTGTCTCAGCTTTTCCAAATTTGTAGTTGTTGTTTTAAAAGATCATACACATTGGCAGGCAGTGGTAAGACTTTCCTCTGTTGCTTCTTGAGCCATTTCCAGAAGTATTCTATTGGATTTGATACATGTCCGAACTTTGAGCAAGCCAAGGGAAAAAGTTAAGCCCTTTTACATCTTCCAAGTGCTTGTGGTTTAAAATGTATGAGAGGTGGCTCTGTCCTGAAGCAAATGCCATCCATATTGCAAAACTCCTTGCTGAAACAATGGTAAGAGTTGGTTTTGAAGTACAGGAATACCTTGAAATTCGTCATTAATTTGTTCCAGAATAATGCTATGAAATTTGAGGTAGATTAAAACATGTTTCAATGAGAAAACATTTTATTGTATTATGTTGTTAAACAAATTAATTAGTCAAATTCTATTCATTTTTCTGCAAAATATAATGTATATTGTGTTGGTAAACAGTTGAATTTTGTCATTTGATAGTTTTTTTCATAATTTAAAAAAAAAATGAATCTGGGAATATGGACAATGGATTGTAAAACTATAGGTAGTAAAAGATTGATGACGAATCTGCGAAATGATGAAATTTGAAACAATGAATTTTAAGGTATTCCTGTATAGCTATATAACCAAAGGAAATCGGATATCCTCAAATGAGCACCAGCTAGGACTTTTTGCTATACCAAATGTCATCACGTGTCATGATACTGCAACCACATGTTTTACCATCACCTGCGAGCAGTATACCCCATCTCCAGTCTTCCAACATACCCAAACTCACCTACTCAAACTAAATTGTTGAAATCAGATTTGTGTGAACATAAATTGCTCTCCAACCAACCAACTGGTTGTAATTACATTTCAATTGTATAAACTTCAGTTATCAATTAGCCATGTCTCAATACACATTGTCTGGTATAGTAAGGTGTCCTAACACATCAGGTTTTTAATCATTTGCAGTGTCCAATTTCATGACTGAGCATGGTATTTTGTTATTTTTATACTTTCACTCTTGTGATTATATGGCATCTTGTTTGACTTACGCATTTTAGATTGGAGATGTTTGTCTTGACTGTGGTCTTTTGTTCTGCAACCTAATTATATTTTCATCATGTATTTGACTTCCATTTTAGGTTAAAATATGTTTGTCTTAGAATTGGACTTTTTGTTTATATTTGAGTCTCTTTCCTTGGAAAAATCCTTCATCAGAATATATATGTACCTTACATAAAATGATGTACACCCAGAGGTGGGTAAAGTACTTTCATTTGTTACTGAAGTTGAAGTACAGGTAATCTTAAAAAATATACTTGAGTAAAAGTCAGAGGCGTACCAATACTTTTTGCCACTCGGGGCAAAAATGCCAACGCTGCCCCCACCCCCCGCAACAATTTTCAATTTTAAAAACTATTCCTTTACAAAAATACACTTCTAAACAAAACTTTTATTGGAAGAAAAACTTAAATAAAGCAACTTCAATTTTAACAATACTACATAATGTACCGTACATAATACACTACATAATTTTAACAATAACTATATAATGTATAATGCCTAGTTAAATTTTTGGACTTTCATAACAGAAAATTCATGAATGATTTTTTCTATGTCCATTGTCTCTGCAACTTTATGTTCAATTGAAATAATCGCCAAATTGCTCAGTCTAGATTGACTTATAGTTGACTGAGGTAAGTTTTTATAAGTTTCAGTTTTGAGAAACTTCATTCGCAACTTGCCACGGACATGCATGTAGTTAGACAGATCCGGAGGGCAATTGTTATATGAGGCAAAGATTCCACTAGATCCCATTTAACGATCCACTGAAGTAGTTTTAACATATCCCAGTTCTTTGGATCATTGTCGACGCTTATGCTTTCGAAACTGAGCAAATGTCTGCGCAAATGCTTTATTTCTTCCAGTAGACTTCCTGGATTAATGTCATTGTAGATGGAAGAAAAATTATTGACCTTGGTATTAATTTCTTCATTTTTGGACTGATTCAAAAGGTACGGAGGAGACAGAAATTCAAAGCGATCATTCATGTTTTTAAGACAAACTGTGCGTTTTTCAATTTCTGCTAATAAATGATCCATGATTTCAAAAAATTCTCTGCGTACATCCTCTTGCATGGTCAATCCAGCATCACGAGCTTGCTCTCTAGGCATTCTTCTCTGTCTCCTGACTCTGCGGTCTATACTGATATCCATTTTATTACAGAACTCTTCGGCGGCATCTGCAGCATTTGATACTACTGCCTCCCCTTCATTAGTTAAAAATACGGATAAAGAGTTTAATTTTAATGCACACTGGTCCAAAGCAAGTCCCTTTCTTTGAAAATATAGCTGAGCGAGCATCATTGATTTCTTTCAGCACTGGATCCCAGAAAAATAAGTACACAATGAATGTGTATGACATGATGGAGGTCAACAGAGCTTCAGCATCACCCTTTGTGTCCAGATTTTTGGAGACCCCTTCACTCAGTTCTTCCAAGACACTAACAACGTGAGTCAAGTTCTTCTTAAGACTAGAAACAGCATCATACTTAGCACTCCACTGCGTATCAGAGACTCGCTTGACAGTGATTTTGGAATGTTTTGTTAAGACATCCCAACGATGAGTAGAGGAAGAAAAGTAGATGAAAATTCGTTCAATTGTTCCAAAGAAAGTTACAGCATTAGGACTCAGTCCCACGGCATGAACTCCAGCCAAGTTCAGCGAGTGGTTATTGCAAGGAATGAAAACAGCGTGTTTGCTAACATCAAGAATTCTGCGTTGAACTCCAAAATGAATACCTGCCATCGTAGCAGCATTGTCATACCCTTGACCATAACAATTCTGGATATCCAGCCCATCCTCATGGAGCTTAGTGACAATGAGATCAGTAACTGCCTCAGCAGTCTTCCCCTCTAATTTAATAAAATCAACGAAGGATTCCTTCACCTCTACATTACCATCTTTAATCGACACATAGTGAATTACCTGAGACATCTGATCAATATGCGATATATCTGGTGTACTATCGAAAATTATTGCAAAGTACTTTGCACTAGACACATTATCAATTATACATTTTCGAACATTACAGCTGATTAGTGGGGTCTAGGAAAAAAGCCCCCGGAAAATAACCACCCAGGAAAAAACCCACCTGGAAAAAAGCCACTGAAGGGAAAATAACAGTAATGATAAAAATGATTTATTGGACGACATTAAAGAAGCTTAAAATTGTCATTTAAACAAACATTTAATAAGTTAGAAATCAAGGAATCCAACCAAGTAAAACCAAGTAAAGAAGCTTAAAATTGTCATTTAAACAAACATTTAATAAGCTAAAAGCTTAGGTTATAAGCAATGCCCCGTAAAAAGTCTAAAACAGAGCGATCTTCAAAGCTGCTAACAATGTGTCTAATGCGAGTTGCTGCATCTTTGTACTTCTGCATTGTTGGAAGATGACCAGCGCAAGCCTGTACCATATAAACTTCTTGCAATGCCTGCTCTTTTTGAATGCTTTTTAAAAAGACCCAAATATTCGGATGGGAGCATCCAATACTTGCTTGAAAACTTCTATGCCAACCTTCGATGGCATTGTTGGTCTTTGGGAGGTCACTTTGAGCTCTCGTATACATATTCCATATATTGATATCAAATACTGGATGTCTCCTGTTCCTTCTGTTTGGTCTCCCAACGTAGGTATCCTCGAAATAATCCAGGATGCAATTTGCATCTTCAGGGAAATCATCAGCAAGTGTTTCAAATGCTTCAAATACATAATCTGGCGGGCAAAAGGCTAAAGCAGAAATCATGCGCATTTTTAGAGAAAAATCTGGACTGATAGCATATAATTGTGAAAGTCCTGCATCCTGAATTTTTCTATAGATGTTTTGACATAGGTGAAAGAAACAACCTTTAATTTCTGTTTCGGGAAATACTGATTTTATACTTTTATGCATGGCCTTTTCAAAATCTACCATAACGCTAGTTGGCTTTAAATTTCCATTGAGATTTTTTATTTTTTCAAGCAGTAGCGTGTAAGTGACTTCGGTTTTATTAGGTAAAAGGGAATAAATACAAGGTGTTGCACGTCCATTAATAAAAGTATGTATAGTATATACTTGTGTAAACAGAGATGGAGTTACACTGAATGTTCCATCCATAAACCAATCTTTATGAGATTCAAGATACGATAGATTCTTATCAGTACCAAATATCAAAAGTCTTTGACCTATCGGACCAGAGTCATACAAAAGAAAATTTTCATTATCTTTAGTAACCTTGAATTTGTCTGGAATTACGAGATCTTCGGTAGTTAGTGGCAAAGGGATAGAATTCTGACTTCTTTGTCTACACTGCCTGAGGTTTCTTTTTAAGTGCTTGATAGTTGGGAGTTTCGCTGCTGCTTCATTATCAATTCCTTCAATTTCTTGTGCAATTATTTGCTGAGGAGTGTCGTGCGTGGTTTTCGCTTTAGCTTTCATTTTTTGTAAAGCACTAAGAGTTTGAACATTACTTGGATCCGCTCCATGTGTATGTGCATTTAGTCTTTCAACAATTTCACTATCTTTCACTTTTACCCGCGCTTTGCACTGCGAATTGGCACGACGATGTACACACTCGTACGATGTTACATCATTTGCTAAGTCTTTTTGCTTAATGTAGACATAGCGTTCAAAACACAATTTAAATTCACCTTTATTTGACAGTATGAACTCCATGATGGGCCAAGCGTAACTGAAACTAAAATATCTTTTAGGTTTCCTTTTAACCAACGAACAAATGTTGCCACTTAGGCAAATTAAACTTAAATGAATCAATTTTGATTTTATTTAATTTATTTTATAATGAATTGATTTTACTTTGTGCTCTGAGGGATTTTTTCCAGTGTTTTTTTTCCAGGTGGGTTTTTTCTTGGGTGGTTATTTTCTGCCGGGGGATTTTTTCCTCCGGGGGCTTTTTTCTAGCACCCGATTAGTGTGATGAACTCATTTTGAATGTTAGGTGACAAATACGTAGTGGATATCTTGTCAGTCATTTGTATTTTTGTAAGATGTTCCCTAATTACTGGGTCATATTTGCCCATTAGTTTTATTAACTTCAAAAAGTTTCCAGAATTGCCAGCTAGCCCAGCTCCTTCATTTAAGTTCTCTCAGTGCCCTTGGAATGCAAGATCTTGTTTTGCCAAGAACATGATGCAGTCATAAATTCGTCTCGGTATTTCTTTCCACTTAGCAGTAGCATGTTTTATTTGCAACTGATATGCATTATCTATTGTAGCATTCAACTGAAGGCGCATAGACAACTCTCTCCATTATTCAAAGCATCGGGTATGATATGGACTGTTTTCATGTTCAGGTACTCTTGGATTCAGTTTCCTCCAGGCAAAAAATCCTTCTTTTCCAAATGCACTGGAGATGATGTGAAGAGATGACAGCAAAAGCAATGCAAGCTACATTTTGAAGGTGAGAAGATTAGCCATGACCTTTCAATTTTTTCGCCATTTTCCAAAGTTTTGAAATACCAAACTTTTGACATTGACCTATTGTTTGAATCAGCTGGAAAGGGTACATTCATATTTTTCAAATGTGATGGTCCACGTTTAATGAGTTGGATTCTCAAATTGTCCGTCATTGGAACGGGCCAGTTGCCAGAATCGTTAAACAGACTCTGTGGGTGATGGGTGGGTGGGTGACTTTGTGATGTAGATGAGGGTTGATCCTGATTATTTGGGGGTTCACTTGAAGTTGCCACTTGAACATCTATCTCTAAAGATATATCACATTGCGGTTGATCGCCTTGCTTCCCAGAAGGCACTGAAGGTGTGTGAGAGAATCCCATTAACTGATGAAATTGCTTAGCAGCACGCTTGCCTTCCTCGATTCTTGTATGCAGCACCACTCAGTCTCTGTCGTTTGCTAATTCAGTAGGGTATCTGCAAAATAAAACGACCATTAATTATTAACATCATCAAAGCTCAAAGAATGCAAAGCCTAACCTAAATAATATAGGGAAAGTCTGAAAAATAGGGCTGGCAACCTTTCTGATATGAAAATTTAACGCAACTATTTGTGGAAATAGTGGCATTGAGGTGGCATATATAGCATTTAGTGATGATTTTTCATCAAAACCATGGATATTTTGTACACAACGCGCGACAATGATGAGATATAATTTTTTGGAGGGTTGCATTTTAAAACATAAAAACCCAAAATTTTGCATACTGCACCTGCCTGACAGTAATTTGCCACCCCTCGGGAAGTGCTGCTCGGGCGGTCGCCCCTCTCGCCCCTCCCTTGATACGCCACTGGTAAAAGTATGCATTATCAAAAGTACTTAAGTTGAAGTACAAAAGCAAGTACTTTTTCAAAAATGAAATAAAATATACTACAAACATACTGTATAATAATATAAAATAAGCATCATTATGGCAAACAGACTTAATTAGGATTATTATAAGTAGGAATTATTATATTAAGAACTATAATTATCTATGATAACAAAAACCCACTCTAATAGACAGTTTATTTCCACAACAGTTTCGATGCCCACTGGTATCCTCTTCTGTATCCACCTGAAGAGGATGCCAGTGGGCATCAAAACTATTGTGGAAATAAACTTGGTCTATTAGAGTGGGTTTTATCATCATATTTTGACCTTCACATAGAAAAAAAGATTTTTCCATTTATTATAATTATCTAATAATTTATTGTAAAAAGTATGCATTATGTACAAAATTTCTTATTGAATTTCAACAGCAGCTGATTTTCAAAGTTTTTGCAACCTATCCTGGCTGATTGGGTACCTTAAAATACTGTACTGAATGACACTTCTGATTGGTTAATGAAACCCAAATGTTTTGGTAAACAAAATCTGGAATAATCTGGTTTTGGTGTCTTCCCCCTCTCAATACCCGACTTGAGAGGTGGCAGATTGAAAGTGGGTTTTTCCAGAATTTGTTTACCAATTTTGAATGAAATTGTCAAGCATACAGCTGTTTTGTTACTTCATACTTTTCAGATTTTCGCAACATTGTACTTAAGTTAAAGTACAAAATTTTTCCCCAAGATTGTACTTAAGTTAGAGTAAAAGTATTACAAAAAAAAAAGTACTTTGTACTTTCTAGAAAGTACTTCTTAAAAAAGCTACTTAAGTATACCTACTTCACTACTACTCACCTCTGCCTAGACCTAATAGGAATTAAGTTGTAACTTTTAACTTAGCATAGACTATATGCATTTCTTTAGCCATTGTAGTAGGCTAGCTAGAGGTTCTGAAAGGGTTAGTATTGATAGACCTTTTTAACTATTTGTGTAATATAATGCCCTCGTACTGAATGATTAAAGTTCTAATTCTTTGTAACTGCATTATTATTGCAAAAGATTAATAAGTTTGAGTTTTTAAAAAAATACATTTTTTCACTCCTCAGGTAAGGAAGTGTCTTGGGTTCAGAATGAATATGTCAAATTGAAGAATAAAGAAGCAAGTGTAGGGAACCACAATCACCTTCAAGGAAAGGAAGAAGGTTTATTCACATGCCTTCTTGGTTCCAATGGTCAAGTTGTGTTGTGGAGTCCGGAGTTTGAAAGTATGATGATGAGGATTTGAAGTAGAATAGATAGGCTAATGTGTACTTGTGTTTACTAATGTTTGTTTTAGTTATTAATGTAACCATTTGTAATTGTGAAGCTTAAGCATGTATACCCCAAAATTATTTTAATTGAGTCTGGCAAATAATTCAGTTATTTATCCATCTAGGGGTTCAGTTTGGTCAGTTGATGGATGTATTAGGTCAACTGAATTCTGATAAAGCTGCAATATATATATACCTATATATATATATAATATAATAAATTCTAATTCTAAATAAGTCTATCATACAAAGGGGCAATTGTGCCAAGTGTTGGATATTTGCACCACCTGCCTAAAAGTTCACATTATTTGATTATTTATCAACATATATATATACAGGTAAACCTCAATTTATGATTTGATTGTATTCCTGAAAACCCCATTGCAAATTAAAATATTGTAAATAGAGTTCATTATAACATGGGGTTTAATGGGATACATTCCCAGCCAGTCCCAAACACACATGTATCACTGAAAAAAAATTCCTACACATAAAATCAATAGAGAACAATTAAACAACATTTGCCACATCATTAAGAACAAGCCTGATCGTCATTACATGTCCCCTTCGAGGCTAAGGGGGGACTTGTAGGTAAAGTGGAGATGTCATTCTGACTTCCACACAGCCTCTGGGGAGTCTGGAGAGGCTGAAGTCGAGGGTTGTGTGAAAGATCCATTCCCTCTTCTGAGCATCAGTGAGTTTCGCTGACCAATGGCCACCGTTAATGTGAATTTTTTTTATCACAAATAGGGAGATGGTCTTAATTCATCACCATCCTTAACACAAAATATTGTAAATTGGGACATCGTAAATTGAGGTTTACCTGTTCCACCATGTGCCTCGGTGATGTAATGGTTAGTGTTGCTGACTATGAATCCATTGGCCCCAGGATTGAGACCCGTTGATGGCAGGTGGTGCGCAGCAAAACCCAGTTGTTCATCCTTCCACACAATGAAGGAATTGGTTGGTAGATAAATGGGTACCCTGGGTAGGCTAGTGGTTAAGACACTGGGCTGCTGGTGGGGTGTGGTTCGGATTCCATGTTAAACTGTAGGTCTAAAGTGGAGTGACAAGCTTGGCCTTCATCAGAATGAACAATTCGGGCAGAAGCAAAATCAAGGTTAACCAAGGTTATCAATAAATAAAATGCATATGGCTGTAATATAAATAATATACAGTATATGTTGACAAATAATCAAATGATGGAACTTTTAGGTAGGTTGCACAATACTCAATACTTGGTGCAATTGCCCCTTTGTAATTAATATATATATATATATATATATATATATATATATATATATATATAGGGTGTAACAAAAGTCTGTATCCATAGGATATTTACTTTATTGATCTGACACCATTAGATTTTTCCTTTGAGGCATCTTAACTCAGGGATTTATTCATTATGACCACACCCTATTGATCACTTGACAAAATGAATTTACAAGGATTGTATCAAAATTAGTGAGAATGTGTTCCACTGTTGGGCCTAGCATACTTACCAGAATTCACTTGTGTAAACAAAATGCTTCAAGGACAATATCCCTGAGATGGTTTCTCTGATCTTGTCACTGCAAGTAGTTGGGCTGTTACAGCTTTGTACTTCTTTCTTCCTGGCTGGCTTCCTCTCTCTCTCAATATACAGGGTGGGCTGAAAAGTAATGCCTCCACTCAAATAAATTTTAAATGGGTTGAACGATTTTATTGAAACAAAAGGAGATGTGTACCTTAGAGTTTATTGTTCAAAATGATACATTTACTTTTCTATAAAATCACACACTACCTCAATACATTTATACCAATGGTAAATGAGTTTTCGAAATTTATCCTGGTAAAACTCAGAACTTTGACTATGAAATCAAAATTTCACACTCATAGCAATTTCAGAGATGTTTTTTAAGTTTAGGAAAGAGGTGAAAATTGCATGGTGCTAAATTGGGGCTATATGGTGGATGTGGCAAGCTGGTGAAATGCAGATCCTCAATTGCTTCTCGCATTTGAACATTGTTGCGAGACCATGCATTGTCATGGTGAACAATGACTGCATTTTTGTGGTTGCAAACCCTCCTGATCCATTTTTTCAACTTCTTCAGAGTTTCAATATAATATGCAGAGTTGATTGTTGTCCCTCTTTCTGTAAAGCCTTTGAGAATGCCATTGATACCCCAAAATCAGTTATCACTTTTCCAGCTGATTTTTTAACTTTGAATTTTTTTAGTTGTGGTGAATTTTTGTGCTGAAATTTCATGTATTGCCACTTATTTTCAAGGTCATAATGGTGGACCCATGTCTCATCTCCTGTCACAATGCTGTGCAGAAATTCATCTTCATTTTTGAAGTGCTGCTGGCAAATGCATAGTCTTTGTTTTCATCTTGACAGTGAGCATGCAAGGCACCTATCTGGCCCAGACCTTTCAGTAACTGAGAATAGTGATAGTGTCCCACTCACTCTTTGGAGATATTGAGCATTGCAGCAATTTTATTTTGTTTAATGTGACAATTTCCACAAATTAGTTTGTCAATGTAGTTCTGATGAGACTCATTGGTTGCCATTACAGGCCTTCCACTTCATGGTTTGTCTCACAAATCTTCTTTCCCTGCTTCTCCTTCTTTATATTGCCTTGCCAATGTTGAATGGTACTTGCATCAACACACTGTTTGCCATACATGGCTTGCATTTGCTGATGAATGTTTATGGGAGCAACACATTCCATAGTCAAAAATTCAATTATGGCATGTTGCTTGAAGCAAATGTCTTTACTCCTTTTCATTGTAATTGATACTGAACCAACGTGTGGAATGAGTGTAGGCTATATTATTAGTCTATAGAACTAAACTAGTTTTATCTGGTTACCTCTACACAATCTGGAATCAGGTGGAGATATCAAGTTACAACACAAAACCAGTTTTATCTGTACCTCTACAAAATCCAGAATTATTGAAGTGGAGGGATTACTTTTCAGCCCACCCTCATATATATATATATATATATATATATATATATATATATTAGGGTGATGCAAAAGTGGGGGAGTAAAATTTTTTTGTTTCAAATTTTTGAGATACCCTCTCATTTGGTTTAATTTGGTGGAAAAATGATCCTGGGGAAATTTTGGGTCAAAATTCGAATATTTGGAGGTCGCGCCTGCCATTTGAAAATTTGCTGATTTCCATGACACCCAGGAGGTACAGCAAGCGTCATGTTACTTTTTTTTTGAGTGGAAGTTCCCCACGAGGCCTATCATACCACCTTCCTCTTTTCCATTTGTTCATAAAACAGATACAATACAATAGATATTTATAATAGATACATAGAATGGATATACTCGTAAATTTTACTGTTGCGTCAAAGATACGAGAGTTTTCTTAGTTTTGTCCGGAAGCTTCTTCCGATAATTTGATACAACTTGCAATAGATATTGCTTCTGTTGTTCATCATTGGTAATTAATTTGTTATAATCTTCAATCAATTTCACTCCTCTTTCAGCAATATCATTAACAACTTTCATGTGATTCACTACGTTCTTTGCAACCCAATATAACTCATTGAGAAGCCAATCTTCTACTGGTTTGCTCAAGAACGTTGAAGACAATCCGAGTATACTGAAGAAGGACTTTGTGTTAGCAGTTACAAAATCTTCAAGCTGCTTATTGTCAATAGTTTTGATGTCTATTTGTGTCTTCTTTGGAGGATCTGGCTCCGAAGATTTTGTAAGAGCCTCCTTCATTTTTCTTTTGGTGTCAAAGCTGATTTTATCATCAAAGAAAGCCAATGCGATCAACTCTTCTGAGAGATACCACAAATGATTCTTGAATTTTTCTAAAGCAGCATTTGCTAGTTGTTCATTTGTGCTTTTGTAGCTGTGAAGATTCTTGAGAAGACTCAGATCATTTCGTGGAGCACTTGCTGCGCAGGGTGCTGAAAACCAATGCTTAATATAAATTGAAACAGAAAACCAACAAATTTCTTTTAGATTTCTTTCTTCTATTGCTGTTATTTTGAACTGACTTTTGAACATAAAGATTTTCATTGAATAAATGACTTTCGCCATCCAACGGGCTCTATGATAAGCTCCAGGCTTCCTGAATTTTATTCCAGTCGTTGGAGTACCGCCAAGCAAGATGATTGTCAGTTCCAATAACTCTCTGTAATCGTCGCGAGGTTGATCTTCATTGATTTTTCTTGCTGCAAAGTTGATGATTTCCTCTTTTTCCTTTTGTGGATAATTTTCTAATTTATCGTATGAAGTTAGATTAATCTTATTCCAGTTTGTTTTGAATCTTTTGAATAACTGAATGTCAGGGCCTGATGAAGCCTGTAATGTAGGGGATACCACTGCTTCCAACATGATTTCAAGGATATGGTGTCGACAAGGACACCACAACAAATCTTTCTCCATTTTCTGTTCAATTAGGACACAAGCTCCGTTTTTACGACCTGTGTTCGATGCAGTTGTATCGAAACACATGCCTTTTACCTTATCTATTAGATTCCAATCAATGATCGCCTGATGTACTGCATTTGCAGTATCCTTTCCTGTGCCATAATCTATATTTGGCACTCGAAGCAGTTGATCTTCTCCACTGCCAGAGATTAGGACTGGCAACCGATCAACAACCTCATTCCCGGTAATGTCTTCGAGGAGTTTGTCATCCCAATGAACAAGCAAGGGTTTGTCAGCTTGAAATTCTTCTTTCAAGTTTTCACTGAACTTTTCTTGATTTCTGTCTTGCCCTGCGAATTGATGAGTAGCTAACATTGTAATTCTCTGGATCTTTTCCAACATTTGCGATCGTTGGAATAATTATTAAAGAGGCTGATCGGTCGCTGATCTTAGTAACATCCAATGAGGAAAGCAGATTTTCATTCATAATCTTGAATTTTTTTCTTGGAAGGCCTCTTTTGGATGTTGAGGGCACTTCCAGATCTACTACTTCTTCCGTAGATGCAGGTGAATCACTGCAGGAACTGCTGCTGCTTGCAAGAACAACTGTTTCATCAAATGCACTTGATTCATGTAACCTTTTCTTATCCATTTTTTCATGTCTCTTCGCAGCTTCCTTTCGACGTTTTTCTTCATCCTTATCAACTGCCATCATTTTACCCTTTCGACCTTCGTAGCCGTAGAAACTCTCTATCTTCCTCAATAGTTATTAACTCGTTAGCATTTGCATGCGCAATATCAAAGAGTCCATCCAATTTTTCTTTCCATGTATTCTTTCTCTATTGAAAACTTCGATTTTTTTTCCTTTGCTCTTCTTCAGCCCTTGCCACTCATCATACAGTTTATTTAATTTCTTCACAACATTACATTTCTGGGTTGTTGGTATTCCTGCTCTCTGCCACACTTCCAATACATCATTAACGGTTGAAGTTAATGCTTCTCTGACAGTTTCATTCTTGATATGTTTATAATTCATGAATAAGGAAATTACTTCTTCTTTGATGGAAGCTTACTTTGATTCAATTTATCTATTTGTTGACCGATCAGCCAGATATCTGTTGAGCTTCTTGATCTCATTTTTGTCACAATTAAGATAGAGGAAATAGAAGAGAAATTGAGGCGGAGAGACTCACTGATATAGCACCTCTCCTGGACACTGCCACAAGCACACTGCGATACCGATTTCCTTGAACGCTATTTTCTCATATACGCATCACCTACCACTCTGCCTGCAGCAAACCTGCACAAAACCTGCAACCTGCAACAAACCTGCAACAAAAATAAGAACAAATTCAAAAAATTTGATTTTACTCTAATTTTTTGTAATTTTCAATTCAATTGGCGGGTGCGACCTCTGAATGTTATTTGTTTGACCTGGAATTTCTCACAGGGTGTTTTTGTGACAAATTGGAACAAATGAGGGGGTATCCCTAAAAATCCACGATGGTCATGATTTGTGCATCACCCTAATATATATATACCGTATATATATATATATATGGGAATGAAAATAACCAAGAAGGAAAAAGGAAACGCAGAATGGTGCTCAAGCGCTTTGATCTAATGACATCTCAGTGACACTGAAATAAATAAAAAGTTGAGACTATATATAGGTCACAAAAAAAAAAATTAAATGGAAAAATAAAAATTGTAGGAGGAGCATACAAATTTATAAGGAAAAGCTACCAGAGTTTTAGCACTTTGCCCCTTGTCTAAATCCATTCTGAACGAATTCAAAATAACAAGATCAAGCGCAAAAAGGCCCTGGCTAATGTTGAAATCATTTGTAAGTTGAATAATGGCAAACTCAAGAATATTTCTATTAACAATGTTGCTTGAGTGAAACAAAATTGAAGCATTATTCCAATCATTACAGTGGGATAACCTGACAAATGGATAAAAAGGGCATTGGATGACTGTCCAGTTCTAATGGAATATTGATGCTGTTTTACATGTGTGCAAGTCCTTTCCCATCTGTCTAGTGTCAAAGGAATCACATTGTTTACAACCAATTTTATAGATAATGCCTGAATTATTGGTAAGGCTATTTTTTACCATGATGTTTTTCACAATATTGGCATATGAAAATACTACCTACATTAATATTCAAAAGTTTAAGTATATTAGCAATGCCTAAAAAGCCTGGGAAAAATGGAAGTACAGTGGGCCCTCATTGTTCATGAGGCTCTCTGTTCGTGATTTCGCAAATTTGTGATAACCCATTTTACTACCATGTTTCAGTAAATTTGTGATAACCCATTTTACTACCATGTTTCAGTAAATTTGTGACTGACTCTGCAAATTCGTCTCTTTCACCAAGTGAAGTTGTCATTTTGTGCTCTTCAACACCAGTGTACTATATTTAGTGTTTTATTTAGTTGTTTATAAAATATTATTGCTTTACATAATTGTTTGTAATAATATTGGTTTATATTACATACAGTAAAAAGTTTTATTTATGTAAAATATCGTTGTTTATGTAATATTACAGTAGCATTATTGGTTTTTATTAGTGTTTGATGCAAATCATTGTTTAATAATATGTATTGCTTTAGTATATTCTGTGCAGTGTTTTACAAAATTGTTCGATATTATCTTTTTTATTTCAGGGTAAAATAATCATGACTCTTAAAAGAAAATCTAGCAATGATGATAAGTCTAATTCTAAAAGATTAAGAACATTTTCTGATTTACCAACAAAAGTTGGTTATTGAACGTAGTGAGGAAGGAGCATGCAACAGTGAAATTGCCCAGAAGTTTAACTTATCATGGTTGCTTGTAGCCAGCATTTTGAAAAATAGTGGTATAAATCAGCAGTTAAGAATACTTCAGGTGATGTGAAAACCTTAAGAACTCGTGATAACATTCTAGTACAAATGAAGAAACATCTTGTGACCTGGATTCGTGAGAAAGAAAAGTTGGGAGACTATATAAGTTCTACTTTTATTAAAGAGAAGGCTAAGAAACTGAGAAAAAAAAAAACCAGAATGTAAAGTTGATTTCAAAGCTAGCAAGGGGTGGTTTAGTTGTTTCCTAGACAGAACTGGTGTGAAATGTGTAGAGAGGCATGGTGAAGCAGCTTCAGCTGATGATGTAGAAGGTGCAGAAAAGTACAAGTACAAGTACAAGTACAAGTGTGAATTTAGTGAATTAGTGAATATAAGCCTGAACAAATTTTTAATTTTGATGAAACTGGACTATTTTGGAAGTGTGTACCACAAATTATCTACATAACTCAAGCAGAAGATAAAATGCCAGGCCACAAGGCTTCAAAAGACAGGCTAACTTTAATGGTTGGTTTGAATGCAATGGTGATTTTAAAATGTGACCTCTTCTAGTGTGTCACTTGGAAAACCCCCAGAGCTTTCAAGAATGTCATGAAAGCTCATTTACCAGTCATATGGAAAAGCAGCCTCAAAGCATGGGTCACCAGAGATATCTTTGATGATTGGTTTACAAATTTCTTCAGCCAGCTGTGGAATGTTATTTATAGAAGAATAATCTTGACAAGAAAGCTTTGTTACTGCTAGACAATGCACCAGCCCACTCTCCTTTGTTAGACTCATCCAGTGACTTTATCAATGTTATGTTCCTGCCCTAGAGGACCACATTGATTGTTCAACCCATGGACCAGAATGTCATTGCTAATTTTAAACGTTACTACCACAAGGCTACATTTGAAAAGTGCTTTCATGTTGCTGATGGTGAAGATGCTCTGACATTCACTCAATTTTGGAAAAGTTACAATGTGATCCCATCACAAATATTGCAGCAGCCCATGGCCCATGGTCATCCCAAAAACTTGATAATGCTTGCTATTGAAAGTGAATTTACATTCTTTGATGCAAAGCTTAATAAGTTCCAAAACGATGTGTGCAGGTAATGGCAGGTCGTACTTATATAATTCTCAGGCAAGAAAGTCAAGCATATCGTCAATTGGCACTTTTGTAAACAATGAACAAACGTCAAAACTGATCAATCTATCGTTGGTTTCAGTGCGTACATTATTCAATTTTTTCAGTAAGATCTGTGGAATTTTTTAAATGTGAATCAGAGATAGTTCCAAGAATGGTGGACAAGACTTTGACAAGCCATTTGGAGAGAGTATAGGTAATAGAGCCCACTGAGCTAATAATAAGGCGCATAGGGTTGCCAGGTTTGTGGGTTTTAATAAGACCGTAAAGGTCTGAACTCTTTATGTACTTTAGTGTTCCTGAGGATGTCATTAGACAAAAGCGCTTGAGCACCACTCTGTGTTTCCTTTCCTTCATGGTTTTATTCATCATAAATATTTTTCATGTGTTACTTTTGTGAAATTATATATATATATATATATATATATATATATATATATATATATATATATATATATATATTTAGGGTGGTCCACAAAATGGAAGTATTTTAAATTCTTCCTCCCAAGGTTTCATTAGGTTCCTTTTCCCAAAACACTTCTCTGAGCAAAATTTGGGTTCAATCGGTTAATATTTAGAGGTGGCTCAACTACCCCTAGAAGTCCACATTCATGGCTTCTGGGTCCCCCCCCCATATATATGGGTATTATCCGCTTGTTGGTGGGGGTATCATGGCTGACCAGGCCACTCATTGTTGCCCAGCTAAGATTGTGGACTTGTTAGAATCAGGAAACCTCTTTCGGTGCTCATCCACCACACTTAAGAGAGAAACTGGAGTTGATCTTCTCCTTTCGTCGTCAGAGTTCCGCTGAAGGTCTGAATGAGCTGCTGCCTTTCAGCATGATCATAACTCTTTGATGTTTCCTATGATTCTTTTAGCTTCTTGGAAGTTTTCATTCTCCTCCAGGTGCTGGGTCATCATCAGAAAACTAATATTGTTGGTAGGGCCTTAAGAAGCTTTAATGAGTTCTTTGTGGCAAGAGTTTCTAATTTCAATGTTGCTTTGCATTCCTTGAGTCTTCTTCTCTTTGAGAAGTCTAATGACCCCTCCTTTTCCATCATACACTGGACCATGATTCCCTTGGTGTCTGGTGCAACAGTTTGATCGAAGAGAGCAAGGGCCACCAGCTCTTCTGATAAGTACCATAGGTGGTTTTCAAATTTCTTGAGAGCTGCTTTGGTCACTTCTGGTCATGATAGTCCTTTAACTTTTGGATAAGATCCAGATCATTCTTCGGAGCTTGTGATGGAATAGGAGCAGTGATCCAGCTTTTAAGTAGATTAGGACTCCAAAAGGGTAAGGGTTTTCAGGTCCTTCTTCTCTCGAGGAGTCAGGGTGATTTGATTTTGAAAAAGCCACATTTTGATGGCATAGATAACTTTAGCCATCCACCTTGCATAGTGCGTGCCAGCAGGACGTTTGAATGTGTACTTTCAATTTTTTCACCAAGAAGATCAAAGAAAGTTCTAAAAACTCTTTATAGTCATCTCGAAAATTTCCAGTGGCCAGATGTTCTTTGGCAAGGCAATTATTTCATTTCTGAAAGGATGAACTTGCTCCTTCATCTCATCCGTGATGTAGAGAAGGTTTTTAAATCAATGTAGTCCCACGTAGATTGGAACCTTTTGAACAAAAGTGGCTCAGGGGCAGAAGATGAACCATGGACTGCTTCAAACACTCCTCCATACGTGACTTCCATGCATGATGCCTACAGGCAAAATAGAAGAGTGGTCGACCAAGTTTCTGTTCCAGAAGAACGCATGCTCCCCTGTTTGTTCATGTATTTGATGCTGTAGTATCTGATAACATTCCGATTATTGACTTATCTATGTTCCATTCGGAAAGAAGATTATACACTGCAGCTGATTGAGCTTCCCCTGTTCCACTTGGTAGTTTGGGAACACCAAGCAGTTTTGAATCACCTGATTCAACTGAAGAGACAAGGACTGGGAGTCTGTCTACTTTTCATTCTTGGCAAGTAGATTAGGGATCAACTTCCCATCCCAGTGGACAATCAAAATACTTGGACTAAAGCTAGCTTTAATGGCATGGGTATTGCCTTTGATGCCTCTCTCGGTGCCTTTTGATTGAAGAAGGAGAGATGTTCACCTCTGAAAGATCTTGACCAAGGCTAGATGCAGTTTCAGCTAATACAAAGGTGGCCCTCCTGTCACTGATGCCAGTCCTGTCCAGAGCAGCAGCCAATTCAGGAGATATGATATTCTTTGCTGCCTTTTTCTTTGGAGGAGTTGGTCCGCTGGTAGATGGGGGATTAATAAGGTAATCTTCATCTTCTCTTTCTGACTCGCATAAAGACTCAGAAGAAGAACTTCCCTGATCTAGCATAACTTCCTGTGAAGCAGCATATTTTTCTTCTTCAGCTTTCCGCTTTCTATTTACCAATTTCATTTGCTTCTCAGCAGCTCTCTTTTCTGCCTTGTCAGTCACCATATCTGCAGAGACCATTGATCCCACTCGTCCCGCTTTCCTTTGTTGGATCAAGAATGCTGGTCTTCATTTTTGATTAAGGTAAAGGCATCAGCATGGGCGACATCAAATAGGTTCTCCATTTCTTCCTGAAAGGTTTTCTCTTTTCTAACTGAGAGTTGCTTTTCCTCCCAGCATTCTTCTTAATCGCTTTCCACTCCAAGTGTAGAGCCTGAATTTGTGAAGAATGTGGTCTTTCCTTTGAGTAGGGATTCAGGCTCTCCTCCAGAAGAGACACAATTCTTCAAAAACAGCTTCTGAACTAGGTTTGATCTCCTTCTTCAAGACTTGGTGGAGGAACATGCGGAGGACCTGGCCATGGGAAGGCAGCTTGGCTCCAGTGATTGTTTCCTCTGACTTTTTCATTAAGTAAAATGTACGTTTTATTTGACATTGCAAAACCTGTAAATTTAATAAATCTATCTGAAAGAAAAATAATCATTAGTTAATGTATCTGTAAATAATGTTTCTTTTAATTATTCACTATATTAATAAAGGGCATAATGGTATACAAAAAACAGCTTTGAGCCACCCCTAAAAGTTATTCGATTGCCTTAATTTTTACATGAAATATTTTTTAGCTAAAGGAACCAGATTATAGCCTGGGAGGAAAGAAAATTGAACTTCGATTTTTTACCCCATTCTGTGGACCACCCTAATTATATATATATATATATATATATATTATATATATATATATTAATATATATATATATATATATATACACAGGGTGTACATAAAGTCAGGATCTATTTTTGTGAAGCACTTGGAAATTATATGGAATTCAATCATAAAATGATAGTGGTAACATTTATTAAATAATTAAGAGTAGGATTCGACGTGACGCCCATCAGTATCCCTGCACAGCTCAAATCGTTCTGCAGCATTTCTAAACATTCTGGAGCATTTGCAGGGTTATGTTATCTGCAGCAGTTTGTATACGTGTACATAAGTTTTCAAGACTCGTAATCTTCGTCTGATAGACGTGCGATTTGATAAAGCCCCATGCAAAGAAATCTAAAGGGTTAAATCTGGTGATCTCGCTGGCCAAGGTCTGTTGCTTCCGCGTCCGATCCAGTGATTGGAAAACGTCCATTTAGATAATCCTGAACAATTTTGGCATAGTGACAAGGAGCACCATCATGTTGATAGACGACGGTACTAACAATCCTATCCCCATCGTCTATCAACATGATGGTGCTCCTTGTCACTATGCCAAAATGTTCAGGATTATCTAAATGGACGTTTTCCAAATGGCTGGATCGGACGCGGAAGCACAGACCTTGGCCAGCGAGATCACCAGGTTTAACCCTTTAGATTTCTTTGCATGGGGCTTCATCAAATCGCACTCTATCAGACGAAGATCATGAGTCTTGAAAACTTACGTACACGTATACAAACTGCTGCAGATAACATAACCCAGCAAATGCTCCAGAATGTGTTTAGAAATGCTGCGTAATGATTTGAGCTGTGCAGGGATACTGATGGGCGTCACGTCGAATCCTACTCTTAATTATTTAATAAATGTTACCACTTTATGATTGAATTCCATATAATTTCCAAGTGCTTCACAAAAATCGATCCTGACTTTATGTACACCCTGTACATATATCTCACAGACACACAGACACACACCACACACACAGGGTGTCCCATTTGAAATGAAACAACTTTGAAACTGTAATTTTTAAAGTATTAATGTGAGAATGTTGAAACTTTGCCAGTTACTACACCATATACATAAGTTTTTGTCAGTTTTTTTGTTTGTTTCAGATTGAATTATGTTTACCCCACAAGAAAAAGTGAAATGTGTGTTATGGATGACTGAGTTGAAGTCCCCTACTCTGGTGCAATGGCGATTTCATACAACCTTTCACAAGGAACCACCCACCAGAAGAGACCTATATGCATGGACCATGAAATTTGAGGAGACTGGCAGTGTTCTAAAGGAACACACTGGAGGGTGAACAAGATCGGAAGATGATGAATGAATACGCGGTGCCTTTGGTAGTAGCCTGAGAAAGTCCATCAGTCGTGCCAGTGTCAAAGTGCAGATTCCTTGTTCAACTGTGCATAGTCATGTGCAAGCACCTGCAACTCTATCCATATAAGCTTCAAATTGTTTGGCATATAACATGTGAAGATCTTAACAAAATGAAACATTATGCTATGCTCATGTTGGACAGCCTGGACAACAACCCTGAGTACCTGAAACGTGTAATGTTTTCCAATGAAGCAACATTTCATGTATGCAGTAGAGTTAATAACAAATTGTCACATCTGGGGAATGGAGAATCCCCATCTTACCTGTGATGTAGAAAAAGATACTCCAAAAGTCAATGTGTGGTGTAGCTTAATGCTTAACAGGATTGTTGGCCCATTTTTCTTTGCTGAAAAATCTGCGACAGGAAATGTTTACTTGGACATGCTTCAGCTGTTTGTGGTGCCACAATTAGAGGACTGCCAACTGACTATCATATTCCAGCAGGATGGGCTCCTCCCCATTGGTACCAGGATGTTTGCTCTTTCCTTGATGACTCGGTACCAGATTGCTGGATAGGTCAAGGAGGACCCATTTCTTGGACCCCAAGGTCGCCTGACTTAACCTGCTCAATTTTTTTCTTTAGGGTTATGTGAAAGACAGTGTATTCTATGAAGGCATGAGACATTGCTCAACTGAAAGAGCACATCACAGAAGGGGTGGACTCTGTAACCTGCAGAGATGCTAGGCAAAGTGTGGAGGGAAATTGAGTACCATTGTGACCCGGTCCATGCTACAAATGGTGCACATATTGAATGTATATAATAAAGAACTCTAATGTATCTAAATGTTATAATTCACATATATCATATGAAACTTTAACATTGACTATTTACTGTGTGAATATTACAGTTTGCATCATTCAGTAAAAAAAATTAAGGTTTCAAAGT
>JAJOZX010010281.1:62500-77500 GCA_023014485.1 Bathynomus jamesi | reverse complement strand
TGAAGTGATGGCCATTTTTTTCTGAAAAGTTTAGAGACACATTTCCAGGCCACCTGTGGTCCAAGAAGTGTGTTGCGGTGTTTGACAAGATGATTTCAATATGATTGTCACAGCAATTCAGACAAGTTTCCTCCCTACTGCTTTTTCAATCATGGTACAGGCTCCCTGCGAAGGCCAGTATTAGACGCAGTTGTGTCAAATATGAGACCATTGGATCTCACTGTGAAGATTCCAGTCATCAATCGTCGAAATGCAAGCCTTGGCCTGTTCTTGTCCTGTAGCTCGTATTTTTGGCACGGCTATGAGTTTTCCATTCCATTTCCCATAATGATTACCATGGTTCATTAGGCTGTTTCCTTTGTGCCACTGATGTTGCAAAGTAGTTTCCCATCCCAATGAAGAAGGGGTCCTTCACAGAAAATGAAGCTTGGCCCTTTGGCTGCTGCCTGCCTTGCTTGCCTTCTTGAACGATGGATGGAGTTGCAGGAAAGAGTCATTGTAGAAATATCATAGCACAGGGCTTGAGTGACTGATCCAGGATGAAGACTGCTGCTTGATTGGGAAAGTTGACACGATGAAGAGCAGTGACCACATCTGGTGATGTGAAGATATTGTTTCATTTGGAGGATGAGAGTGTACATCTGCTCTACTGATCAGTTGATGAATGATACCCTCATCTTCAGGGTTGAATTTTTCAGAGGATGAAGTGGATGTGCTGGATGATGGAAGAGAAGCAGCTCCAGCCTGGATGCAGCTTCTCTTTCTTTGTACCTAGAGCTTTGTCAGCATCTTTCTCCTGTTGACATCTCTTGTGGTATTCCTTGGCAAAATTAATCTTGTCAGGGCCTGCTATGCTGCAGGAAAAGATGTCTTCTCATTGCATCATCAGGAATTGGTGGTCTTCGTCATTGTCTATCACCTTTGAGGCAACATTGAAAAGCTCTGAGAGTCTCTTGGAACATGCTCTGTTTTCACTCTGCAGCTTTGTAGCTGTGTCTTGCGGGTTTTCTTCAATGCAAGGAACTCTTCATACAGCTTTGACAGCTTCCTACTGCAGGAATTGACTTGCTGTGTAGAAATCCTTGCTCTCAGCCATACTTGCAGGGCCCCTTTGCAGGCGAAGTTGTAGCTCTTTTTCAAGGTCTTGGACTGTTCATGGTGGTGAAACTGAACCAAATGAAGCACATCACCACATGTGGGTAGCCTTGCAGTTGATAACTGATTGCTGGCTTTCCTAGAACCCACGTTTCTGCAGATGAATGAGTACTTCTAGCCATAACCTGAAAAATGAGAATAATGCATTAACCATTTGGCACCAAAGCACAATTATATAAGTGTTAAAGTAAAAAATTGCAGTCAAAATAATTAAAGTAAAATGGTTACAGTGGTTAGTGGTTGATGGGTAAGAAGATAGCCAAATTTTTAAAAATATATTTAAGAATATGTAAATAATAAACTTCAAGAGACAAGATATATATACCTTATAATTTTAATCATTTAATTTAATAGCAACATCCTTTCCAGTTATAAATTTGCAAATAAAGAACATTATTTTATTTATTTATATATATATATATATATACAGGGTGTCCCAAAAAAATGTATACACACTTTAACAGCTGATAGCTCAATTGATGTTTCTTTCTTTCCAAGTTAAACCCATTAGAATTAATAATGGCAGTCAGACTAAGCTTTGAACAAAGGAAATTCATTCTAAAATGCTACTGGAAGTGTGAAAACGCAGTTGAAGTGCAAAGACAATTTAGGAGGGAGTTTCAAACAGATCCACCAATGCGACTTACCATCACTCGAATTAGAGATAAGTTTGAAGCCGATGGAACTGTTCAGAATGTCCACAAGAAGCGTTCCGGAAGACCACGGACATCGACAAGCCCCACAAAGCAAGAAAGAGTACTGGAAATGTATCACCAAAGTCCAAGAAAATCTGTGCAGCAAGCGAGTCGTGAGGTAGGAATTTCAGAATCGTCTGTCCAATGCATTTTGAAGCGCTGTCAATGGAAAAGTTACATTCCAAGATTAGTCCATGCTATTAATGAAGATGATCCGAACCGAAGAGTGGAATATTGCGAGTGGTACTTAGCACGATGTGGATGTGGATTGGATGAAGGGGTTTCGTAGAATACCCTCTGCGTTCACCAGACCTCACACCACTAGACTTTTTTTTATGGGGATACTTAAAAGACAAAGTCTACACTATAAAACCTGCAACAGTCGCTGAATTGAGAGCAGCCATTGAATGAGAATGCACACAAATACCAAACGAAATGTTTTGTGATGTTTGCGATTCCATTGCTTCGCGTTATCAGCAGTGCCTGGACCAGAACGGATGTCAGTTTGAAAACAGGCGTTGACAAAACAATTAAATGTCTGTAGATTCTATTACATTTTGAAAATGAACTGTATTTTAATAAACACTGCCTTTATAAGTATTTAAAGTGTGTGTACATTTTTTTGGGACGCCATATTATATATATATATATATATATATATATATATACACACACACACTCAGAATGGTCCCCTGAGAAACTTATATGTTAAACACAGACAGTGCATGGAACAAGGAACTCTTCTGGGAAAATTAAATCCACTATAGTCCGAATAAGTAATGGTAAATGACAAATACCATAGTTTTTCTTTTTCATGATGCAAGCCCGACGTGGGCAATGGGTCTCTCGCAAAGAGGTCCCATAAATATAGCTTCCCTCACCAGCTATCTGCAAAGCAGACAGGATCCAGCTTTGGGACATTGATCTAGGGTTTAAAGCAAGCCTAGCCCTGCTACATTTAGAACCTCAATATAAGCAAAAGACTCGTTACATTCACGTCGGATTGAATACATCAAGTTTCTCAGGGGACCATTCTGAGTTTGTGTATATTAAATGGACGTGTTATGTGCCTTGAAAAGTGGACGCTCAATGTCGCGGTTGAGGTTTAAGTTTTGTTTTTTTGGCTAAAAATACAATAGTTACCCCTTTTTCTTTGATGTATTGAATCTGATGTGAATGTAACGAGTCTTTTGCTTATATTGAGGTTCTAAATGTAGCAGGGCTAGCTTGCTTTAAACCCTAGATCCATGTCCCAAAGCTGGATCCTGTCTGCTTTGCAGATAGCTGGTGAGGGAAGCTATATTTATGGGACCTCTTTGCGAGAGACCCGTTGCCCACGTCGGGCTTGCATCATGAAAAAGAAAAACTATGGTATTTGTCATTTACCATTACTTATTTGGACTATAGTGGATTTAATTTTCCCAGAAGAGTTCCTTGTTCCATGCATGGTCTGTGTTTAACATATATATATATATATATATATGAAAATTATTTCATGAAAGTAACATGTGAAAAATATTTATGAATAAAACCACAAAGGAAAGGAAACAGAATGGTGCTCAAGCACTTTCGTCTAATGACATCCTCAGGAACACAAGTAAATAAAGAGTTCGAGACTATATATAGGTCACAAAAAATATATATATATAAATAAATATAGAAATAAAAATTGTGGGAGGAGCATACAAATTTGTAAGGAAAACTACTAATTTTAGCACTTTGCCATTCTTGTCTAAATCCATTCTGAACGAATTCAACACAAGATCAAATGGATTGTTTACAACCAATTTTGTAGATAATGCCTGAATGATATATATGTCACAAAAAAAAAAAAATATATAAAAATAAATTGAAAGCCATTAAGAAGGCCATATTTTCTTAAATGTTTCTCTGCACTCTTAAGATTGTCAGTCCGGAATACATCGATGCTGAATTGGAAAAAACATCATTATTCTTGGAATGGGACAGTTGTCTATTGCCCTTTTTCCATTTCTGAGTTATCCCACTGTATTGATTGGCATAATGCTTCAGTTTTGTTTTACTCTAGCAACATTGTTAATAGAAATATTCTTGAGTTTGCTATTATCCAACTTACAAATAACTTTAACATGAGCCAAGGTCTTTTCCAACTTGATCCTATTGTTTTGAACTCGTTCAGAATGGATTTAGACAAGAAGGGCAGAGTGCTAAAACTTTGATAGTTTTCCTTTTTAAATTTGTATGCTCCTCTTACAATTTTTATTTTTTAATTTTTCATATTTTTTTTTTTTGTGACAAAATTGGTTGTAAACAATCCATTTGATCTTGTGTTGAATTCGTTCAGAATGGATTTAGACAAAGGCAAAGTACTAAAATTAGTAGTTTTCCTTACAAATTTGTATGCTCCTCCCACAATTTTTATTTCTATATTTATTATATATTGCTGCGGTGGCTGTAGTCCCCAAGTATCTGTATTGTTGAACCACCCAGCGCCTTTTCATGTTTCTGGGTTTGTGATAGTCAAGAGACTGGGCAAGGATATAATCTCCTCGGGTATCTAGGAATGCCTCTCTTGTCAGTGGTTTATTTCCAGGAGATTATTTGGGTCTGACTCACACACTAACTGTAAAGGACTTCCCCCAGTTCAGGTGTCTAAATCTGACTCTCCAATGAGTAGGAGAACCAACCACTCAGAGTCCAAGAAAGGGCTGGAATTCAAAGGTACACCTAATAGAAGTAAACTACTCTGTTTTTCTCTTTATTATATCTGAAATAAACAATTATTTAGTGTGAAAGTATAAACATAACAAAAAGACTGGCAATGAATCACAATTAACAAAACCTCTGGAAAACCAATAAAACTTAGTGAAATTTGGCAGAAAGGATAGAAAGCAAGTGGGAGAAAAGTACTGGAAATGACTTGCACAGAATGTTAATCTTGTCCCAGCCTAGCTACCCTCCAAACTTGACCCTGCCCTTATGACCTAAGTTTCAATTTCTTTAGACACTTAGACACTTTATACACTGGCTAGTTAGTAGGGTTAGGGTCACCAGCCTGATTCCAGGGCAAATCCCAGTGGCAAACAGTGGTTGACACAACCTCAATGGACTGCGTAGCTCCCACTGGATTGGATCCACAATTCAAGCCTGATGAATCTGGACCACGTGAGTTGAATCCCAACTGGTTGCCTAGACAAAAGATTATTAGTTACATGCACCAGGCACCATTAATCACAATAATAACAACATAATAGGCAGTTAATCAACAAACATTAACTGGAATCATGACTTCATATTCATAATTGATCACTAGAAAACATAATTTACTCATGAAATCAAAGCACATAAATAATAAATAACCAACATAAAAAAAATAACTACAAACATTGACAATTATGGCAAACCTATCTTGCATGAGTTAATCAACCCATAATTATAATCAGTGCCAAATGCATGGGCAAAAACCTAACTCTGGAATAATGTGACTGGTGACCTATAATAATGATGATTGGTTCTCTAGCTAGTTACATGACAGGGTCACAGATGACTGGATTTGGCTAAAGGAAACTCTAGGGCTCCCACATGCACTGCAAACCAGGCAATAAGTAAAGTTCTGATGTCTGTGCAAAAAACTTCACTTTTTTACGTGAAGGTCAAAATATGAGAATAAAAACCCACTCTAATAGACAGAGTTTATTTCCACGACAGTTTCGACGCCCACTGGCATCCTCCTCGGGTGGATACAGAAACACAAATGAAACAAAACAAGAGGGAAAAACAGTTCAGGGATCGACCGTTAAGAAATTTGCACCTAGGTTGGATTCCATTCTCTCGAGACAGGAGGGGCATTTTCATTAAGTACATTCGCACAATTTTAAAACTATCTTCCTGTTCTAAACATACAGATTCTATTATTTTTACATAATTATTACATTTATAATTAAATTTATTACATTTAATATTGCATAATTATTAATTACAGAAATTATAAATTTATTATTACATTGGTTATTACATTGTTGTTTATTATACAGAAATTATAAACCGAAAAACGAATGAAAAAAGGCGATTAGGAAATAATCCAGAGACCATTGAGAAATTCGCACCTAGGTTAGATATCGTTCTCCCGAAACCAGAAGGGCATTTTTATTACAGGGTCAGCTTATAACTACATTTCCACAAATTAAAAATATCTTCTTGTTCTATACATACAGATCCTAATGTTTTGACATAATTACTGCATATATTTATTTCCACATTAATTACTTCCATTATTACATTTACTAAAAGCGAGTAAGGAAACATTCCAATCCAGAGACATTTAAGAAATTCACACTTAGGTTCGAACACGTTCCCACGACTCTGTAAGGGATTTATTGACCAAGAATCTCATTAAAGGGTCTAACTTATAAGTACCTTCGCACAAATTAAAATTATCTACTTTTTCTATACACACAGATTCTATTATTTTTCTTTTGACATAATTATTACATTTATAAAGTACCTTACTTGATTCCCAATCTATAGCATGATTATTTTGGCTAGCGTGATAAAAAATGGCATTATTAGTATTACAACTTCTGAAGGCATATTTGTGTTCTTTGATACGGGTTTCAATATTTCTTCCAGTTTCTCCCACGTATACTAATCACAACTTTTACAGGGAATGCTGTAGACACAGGCTTGTTCCTCTTTTGCAACGTTATTCCTAACCAATTTACTTTTCACGGTAGACGAATATTTGAACGCCAAAGCAAACTTAAATTCTTTCGTCAACGGTTTTACTCTTTCTAAGCCGGCAATGTAAGGCAAACTCACATATTGTTTTTGGTTAACTGAAGGTTCCCGAGGGGCATAAAAAGATTTTCTGGCTTTAAAATGCAATATTAAATGTAATAAATTTAATTATAAATGTAATAATTATGTAAAAATAATAGAATCTGTATGTTTAGAACAGGAAGATAGTTTTAAAATTTGTGCGAATGTACTTAATGAAAATGCCCCTCCTGTCTCGAGAGAATGGAATCCAACCTAGGTGCGAATTTCTTAACGGTCGATCCCTGAACTGTTTTTCCCTCTTGTTTTGTTTCATTTGTGTTTCTGTATCCACCCGAGGAGGATGCCAGTGGGCGTCGAAACTGTCGTGGAAATAAACTCTGTCTATTAGAGTGGGTTTTTATTCTCATATTCTGATGTCTGGTTCTTACCTGGCTGGATTTATTACCCCTATCTATACTCAGTCAGTTTCAACAACCTATATATATATGTCTACTTTTAATAATAATGGTGAAATACAAATGACAACACAATGACTAGGAATAAGGATTATGAACAAGTCTCTATTCCTATTGTACACTGGCCAAGGATTACAAGCTAGAGCACTTAACATACCTTTATAGGCTTTCCAAACTCCCTTGGCTTCCAACAGGACATATCTGTATTAATCTCAGCCTGTCTATTGGGCTATCTATTCAGGTTTCATAACCTTTTAATAGGCTTCCAAGATCAAATAGTCTGGACATTACCCTAGTGTTTTTTTTACAGTTAACAGGCTTACTAACTAGACTCCTGTGGGGAGAGGAAAACTTGAAGAACCAGATAGGACTTGAAAATTAGGGTGAGGTTTTTGTGAAAAACTCCACAACCCCAAAAGGGGGATTTGAAAATCAGGGGGGGGGTTGTGAGAAACTTCACAACCCCCACAATATATATATATTTTGTGACATATATATACTGTAGTCTCAAACTCTTTATTTACTTCAGTGTTCCTGAGGATGTCATTAGATGAAAGCACTTGAGCACCATTCTGTGTTTCCTTTCCTTCGTGGTTTTATTCATCATATATATATATATATATATATATATATATATATATATATTATATATTATATATATATATATATATATATATATATTGAATAAATATAATACATATATAATGGGTGCGGCAAAAATAACGCCCTTTTTAGTTTATTCTCTTTTATTGAAGGAAATAAATCAATTACAGCATTTTAAGAGAAATAATAAGGTTTTTAAGAAAAATACAGCATTTTAAGAAAATAATAAGTACTTTCTCAGTAAAAACTAAAAATAACTGGAATTTAATTAATTTTGTGGTTGGCTCAATACACCTTAAAAAAAGATGTACAATTATTAAAAGGGCGTTACTTTTGCCGCACCCGTTATATTGAATAATATAATACATATATACTGTATATTGAATAAATATAATACATATACATTAATAATTATATATATGAATTAATACTTACACGAGATACTATTCCTAAGCTCTTGAAGTTTGAACGAACTTAAAACCATCCTCCAAGTTTAAACTTGAAATGATGCACGAGTAAATGATTTGTCTAATTCACAAACAGCATTATACAAGAAATTGAACAAGTGCATCATCCTCTGAAAGGTGGATGGAGTCAATGTGGTGTGACTGCTGACTGCTGAGTCCTCTAAAAATGAAGCAGGTAGAAAATGATTAGCTACCGTATTTTTCGGTGTATAAGACGCACCTTTGTATAAGATGCACCCCTATTTTCAAGGCCTTTTTTCAGGAAAAAAAATTATGACCAACTGCCTAGTTGTCAGAAAATGTCTGTAATTTTTTACCAGTGAGGATGTCTTTTGTTAAAGCTCACCATCAAAAGTATGGTGATACATTTTCTTTCACCCATACTCATTATAAGAAAATAGTATTAAGTATATGGGAGACTATACTATATGTTATGAAACATAAAAGTAAATCATTATGCAATATGTACTGTTTTTCTTGTTATCAGTGGGTTGGGAAGAGTAGAAACTTAGAGTAAAATTGGCCAAACCAATACACAGTCAGGAGGGACTAAGAGATGATGAATTTTTGTAAAAATCCATCAGTTCTTCTAGGACACACGGTGATTTTGAGACCCCTTTTTTTTTTTGGAAAGAAACGTGCGTCTTATACACCGAAAAATACGGTAATTAATTAATTGAAAATGTGGAAATCATAGCAACCTCTTATTATGTACTGAATTGACAGATATTTTGCACAAAATCACTTTACACCTAAACGAATAAGAGCAGCCATGTGGAGAGCATTTCTAACTATTTTGAAATTTTAGCCCAAATTTTGGACCACCCTAATATATATATATATATATATATATATATATATATATATATATATATAATATATATATATCAGGTAATTCCATAAGTAATGTTTTCTTAGATCGGAATTTGAAGGACAAAAAAAAACTCTACAAACTTTTTAATGTAGTATATATTTTCTATTGGAATCAATGACACACTGCCAATGTCTTACAAGCTTTTCAATGCCATGTTTATAAAATTCAGGCAGTTTTGAGGCAAAAAATATACAAAGACTGGTGTGCAGATCATCTAAAGAAGTATACTGTTTCTCGTCAAGATAGTTTTGCAGACTCCTGAAGAGATGATAATCTGAAGGCGCAAGGTCTGGAGGATGTGGAAGTTTTTTCCACCCAAGCTCCTCAATTTTTGCACAAGTGATCTGAGTGGTATGAGGATGTGCATTGTCATGGTGGAACATGATTCCTTTCTGATTAACCAAAGGTGGTCTCTCTTCTTTTAGTGCAGTGTTCAATCAATCCAGTTGTTGACAGTAGACTTGAGTGGTGATTGTTTGGTTGTGTGGTAAGGTTTCAAAGTGTATTACACCACCTTTATCCCACCAAACACTAAGCAACACCTTCTGAGGGTGAAGATTTGGTTTTGGCTGTGATGTCGCTGGTTCTCCGACACAAACCCACTGTCGACAGCGCTTAACATTCTGGTACAGTATCCACTTTTCATCACCAGTCACTAAATGGTGCAAAAATGGATCTTGGAGTTCATGGGAATGAAGAGCTGTGCTAATGTTTACCCGCACCCTCAGATTGTTGACTGTCAATTCATGTGGCACCCATTTTCCTAACTTAGGCACTTTCCCGAGTTGTTGCAAATGTCGATGGATGGTGGATAGGGATGAATTGAGTTTCTGGGCCAATTCTTTGACAGTTGTTGAGCAGTCTTCTTCAAGTGCGGCTACAGCAGGTCATCAAACTCAGCAGGGCATCCAGAGTGTGTTGCATCTGTCAAATAGCAGTCACCATTCCTAAACTTTTGAAACCATCTTTGACATTTCCTCACATGCAGAATATCGTTGCCATAAACTTCCTGAATGTTTCGCATTGCTTCAGTAGCACTATTCCCTTTTTTGAACTTTTAAAGCATTATATGCCTGATATGCTCTTCTGATATCGCCATGTTTATGAGGGTTCACATAAAGCAAAACACACGTCTTCACTGGTCAAGGTCTGTAAAGTATGTAGCGAAACACGATAGATCTCCTCTTGGATATATAACCTTCTGAAAATTTATGCGTAAACAGAGTAGGACTAGTTTAAACTTAATCTATCATAAAAAATGACTACTTATGGGATGAACTGATATATATTTCAATAAAATACTATCCTATAATTAGGAACTTCTGTTACACTAATATATATACATATATATAAGGTATTTGACAAATTTCTGACATTTTCATTATTTTTTTTTTTTTAGTATATATGTAATACATGCTGAATATGACAGTATTCAAATTCAAGCATTCTTTGGAGATATTCTTTCAAATTTTCCATAATCCTAGCATGTCTCTCCTGGTTGATTCCATGATTGGTGTGATTTCCCCCTTCACTTCTGGGAATATGTGAAAGTTATTTCTGTGTACACTGTCCTTGAGGAATTTTTTAGGAAGAAATCACATGGGTTGAGGTCATGAGAGTATGGTGGCTAAGATCATCTATATCCTAAAAGGCCATTTTGGGTGTGGATGCTTTTGGCCATCATGAGTTTGATATCAGTTAATGTGATTTCTTCATATGGAGATTCCTCAAGAAAAATGTGTACAAAAATAACCCTCACACAATTCCAGAAGTGAAGGCAGAAATTACATCAGTCATGGAAAGTATAAAAAACTATATAGGGTTATGGTTTGATTGCCATCACCATCATCCATTGGAAATTTCCAGCAGATATTTGTGGAGAATTGAATGGCAAAAACCCTGTGTTTTTTCATTAAAAAGTTTTGTGGAGGTCCTTAGAAGACTTTAAGTAGTGGTTTTTTTTTGGTTAATGTTTAATTTATATGCATTTGATATTTAGTGCTGCTTAATGGAAATTACCATGCCTTATTATTTCATTGGCCCTTGCTTCTGGTTGTAGGACACGTGCCTCTCTTTTGATGTAGGTATGGGGTTAAGCCATGAGTTTATTCATTTTAATTAATATAGGCAACACTATACTTAAATATCTGAAGGAATAGGCCTATCCTTTGGAGTAATTAGTTTTATATTATGAGGTATTCACTCGGAATTTATAGGAAGATTAAGCATTTCTCCCTTGCCTAAAGTAATGTTCATGAGTAAGCAGCTCTCAGATGAGCTAATATAAATTTTTGTCTTAAAAATTTGCTGACTTTACAAAGTCCCTGGATGTCTAATTTTTGTGTTTTCATTATTTCTTCTTTAAGTAATTTTCATGCATCAATGATGGAAAATTTTGATATGAAATAATACATTTCTCTTATGTGGACTCAATGCCTACATATTAGGTCCTATGTATGGCAATTATTTACATTCCCAATAGGCTATGTCACCAATACTGAGGCAATTTTGTAGTTATTTAATTCAATAAATTAATAATTTGTATTTAGTTAAGAAATAAAGGTACCATGTATGATACCATATTGTAGGCGTGTATAGTTTTTCATAGAAAGAATCAAATCAACTAGAAGTCATTTGATATGGTTATGTAAAGCTTCAAAGAAGGTCTTCAAAGGGTTGTTGAACTCAAAGGCTGTCATACTGAGCATGTTACCATGGAAAAAAAATTGTTCCATGGAAATAATAATGCTGTACAAATGTCAGATACTTTGTTATATATGAATTAAACAAAATTGAGTTCCCTTTTTTGGATGTACAATGTATATATATAATATGCATGAAAATGCAGGATTTGCTTAATACAATCATGACCCACCAGGATTCCAATCCAGCACCCCTTGAGTAAAAGGTGATGGCACTAAATATTGCACTACAACAAACTAAAAACTTAGTACATTAGAATGAGGCATAGTTCAACATCCAAGGGAACACAATCCATTTTCACATTCAGAAGTGTTTCCTGTATTGTCTCCCCATTACATGTTGAGGTAATGGCAGCATTTTATTCAAATTTCCATAGTGTAACACAGGTGACCCGTAGGTTGAATATCATGCATGAACATTGCATGGCTTTGTATAAGCTAAATGCAACACACTGTTATTCTCAAGATTTGAATGGAAATGGTGGCATTACCTTGGGTGTAGGGGGTTAGTAGAAAAAATGCATTTGCATGCAAAGACATTGTGTGATGAAGGGTGTTCAAATATAAACCTGTTTCTACTAAGTTTTACTTTGTTGTATCATTATGGGTAGTGCCCTTGCCTTCTACTCGAGAGATTCAGGTTTGAGTCCTGGTAGGGGTATTATATATATATTATAGCTAATTATAATTGTAGAGAAAGGAGTGTTCTTAGGGAACTAGCATTTAAGGATAAAAATGATCAACACCTATGTCAACATTATGAAGACTTAATATTAGATATTTTGGAAGTCAAACTCCCATCATCAGGGTATGTTTAATTTGTATGCAGAATTAGTCATTTAACTTCAGCTTTTGTCTATATATAAGGACTCCATAATTCTCAGGTCTGTTTCATTTTGCAATCTGTGTACAAATTAAACATACCACTGATGAGTGATGATGGGAGTTTGACTTTGGAAATGTCTGATATTAAATCATCTTAATGTTGATGTGGGCATTGATCATTCTTTTATATGTGTATTAGGGCTGCTCGATAATTGCAAGAATTGCGAAAATCATTTGCCAGGTTTAAATGGTGATTATCATCAGGCATTTTCTGCTTGGTGATGATCAGAGTTTTTATTAAAAAATGAGTGAAAGTAAAAAACCCAATTTTTTAGCATTATTTAAGGTTAGAACTTCCAATACAAATTGCAAAACAAACCATATTAAAGTTAGAATAGTAACTACTGCTAATTTTAGGTTATTTTTTTACAACCCTTTCCTCTCCTTAAAATAAAATTGACAATTTATTTATATTAAACAAAAAAGTGCATCAAAGTGAAAATACACTTAGTACAGTATACAAGAAAATAAAAAAGAGAGCTGTTATTGAGTTCTTAACCACAGAGAAGGAAACAGTTGGAAATATTCATAAACATCTAAATTTTGTTTACAGTGATGCTGCTGTTGATCGAAACACAGTTGGATGTTGGTCTAAATGAGATCATTGGAGAGAGGGAGAGCCAGCTTTGATGATGAGCCATGCAGCGGTTGCCCGGCATTGGCTTTGACATCTTGCACTGCAATGTGTTAACAGCATTATTTGATCAAATTGGTGCATTACATACAAGGAGCTATCACTGGAGCTAGGAATTAGTGAAGGGAGTGTGAACATGATAATTCAGCAACTAGGATACTCAAAAGTATGTTCACGGTTTGTTCCTCACCAACTGACAGAAGATCACAAAGCCCAAAGAAAAGAAATTGCTTCTGAGTCATTGGTTTAATATGAGACAGAAGAGGATGACTTCCTTTCACAAATTGTGATGGGATGAGACTTGGGTACGCCACTTTCAACCTGAAACAATATGCCAATCCATGGAGTGGCATCATGCAGACTCTCCATGCAAGAAAAAGTTTAAAATGGCTCCCTCTGCAGGAGAGATTATGGCCACCATCTTCTGGGACATCAAAGGGGTGATTCTGGTGGACATTATGAAGAAAGGACAAACAATCAACCCAGAGGCATATATTGCTACTCTACAGAGACTCAAGGGATGTATAAAGTGAGTTTGACTGGAGAGAAAACTGGAAGATGTCATTCTTTTGCATGATAATGCAAGACCACACAACAGTTTGCAAACAAGAGAGGCCATCACGAAAATGCACTTGACTGTTACACCCCACCCTGCATACAGCCCGGATCTGGCACCTTCAGACTTCCATTTGTTTGGGCCAATGAAAGATGCTATTCATGGAAGAAAGTTTCAGAGTGATGATGAGGTTGTTGAGGAGGTTAAGAGGTGGCTCCAGTGGAACCCAGCAGACTTTTACCAGCAAGGAATAAAGGCCCTTGTTTTGAGGTGGAGGAAAGCCGTAGAAAAGGATAGAGACTGTGTGGAAAAATAAAACTTGTAAAGGTATGTAACTACTTGTGTACAAAATTTCTGGTACTTACAAGAAAACTCGGAAAGAAAAAAAAGGTGGGGCCAAATATATATATATATATATATATATATATATATATATATATATATATATATATATATATATATATATATATATATGGGAATGAACTTGGAATGGTCCCCTGAGTTTTTTATGATACACACAGACTATGCATGGAACAAGGAACTCTTCTGGGATAATTAAATCCACTATAGTCTGAATAAGTAATGGTAAATGACAAATACCACAGTTTTTGTTTTTCATGATGCTAGCCCAACGCTTGCAATGGGTCACTCACAAAGAGGTCCCATAAATATAGCTTCCCTCACCAGCTATCTGCAAAGCAGACAGGATCCAGCTTTGGGACATGAAAGCAGCCTAGCCCTGCTACATTTAGAACCTCAATATAAGCAAAAGACTCACTGTCTTCACGTCAGATTGCATACATCAAAGAAAAAGGGATAACTATTATATTTTAGCCAAAAACCAAAACTTAAACCACAACTGGCAGAATTGAGTGTGTACTTTTCAAGGCACATAACGTGTCCGTTTCAAGATGGGAATGAACTCAGAATGGTCCTCTGAGTTTTTTATGATACACACAGACCGTGCATGGAACAAGGAACTCTTCTGGGATAATTAAATCCACTATAGTCCGAATAAGTAATGGTAAATGACAAATACCACAGTTTTTGTTTTTCATGATGCTAGCCCAACGCGGGCAATGGGTCATTCGCAAAGAGGTCCCATAAATATAGCTTCTCTCACCAGCTATCTGTGGTATTTGTCATTTACCATTAGGTACTTATTCGGACTATAGTGGATTTAATTATCCCAGAAGAGTTCCTTGTTCCATGCATG
>JAJOZX010010281.1:0-57500 GCA_023014485.1 Bathynomus jamesi | reverse complement strand
AATCTGTCAGCAGCATTGTAGAACACATTTAGGAGCATGGCAGCAGTTATTTTTGTAACTGCTTTTACGATACGAGCACATAAATGTCCCAGCTTCATTCAGATGGCATTTTAAACACCATCATCTTCCAACAAGATGGAGCACCTTGTCATTACACAAACATTGTTTGGGAGTACCTAAATGAACGATTTCTAAGTTGGTGGATTGGATGTAGAGGCAACAGGCCTTGAGCAGCTTGATATCTCGGCCTAATGCCCTTGGATTTCTTTGCATGGGACTTTAGCAAATCAAATGTCTATCAAATGAGGGTTACAGATTTGCAAGATTTATGTGCTCGTATTGTAACAGCAGTTACAAAAATAATCCCTGTCATGCTCCAAAATGTGTTCTGCAATGCTGCTGACAGATTTGAATTCTATAGAGATAGTGATGGTGCTCATGTAGAATCATATGCTTAATATTCATTAAATGTATGCCTTCTATTATATTATTGAATTTTATCCTTTTTGCTTGTTTTCACCAAAATAGATACTTTTTAAACCCTGTATGTATATGCCAGAGCTCTGCCCATTTTATGCCATTATCTTTCAACTAATCTGGAATACAGAGGCCTCTAGTGGCTTCAGATGACCTTGGATGCTGATGCCACATAGCCTATGTTTTTCCTGACCTCAGTTACCCCTATCCCTCAAGTCTCATCCAAATCTGGCCAGTGGTTTGGCTGGCCATAAGAGACAAAGAAAGTTCACAGTTCCACTGTTGTAGAGGTTTTTTGGTTTGTGTTTAGCAAGCCCTTGTTGCATCAAATCCAGTTGGTTGGCATGCTTTTCTCATGGCACTTTTCTTTTCTCCCCTTATTTTTTTCATTTATTGAACAGATAAGTAACTTTAAAAGGGGCAGAACACTTGTTCCCCTTGATCCCTATCAGGGGTGATTGTCAAGGCATGTTGAAATGGGCAAGACAGGTGGGTCGTAATTGGGCATTGCGTAACGCATTTTTTTTGAAGAATATAAATAAAAATTAAATGTAAGGAGGGATTAATGTAAGTATTTATTACTTGTTTTTATTTGTTTTTAGGTTATATGTAGCAGAATTTTAGTTGGAAGCAATATTTGAAGCAGCAGAATGCCGAATGGAGGGGGAAAATTAGTTAGGCTGGATTAAGGTCCTGGCTAGCAGGATCCCTGGCCCTTAAAGGACCATTATGGTAGAAAGTACCAGTATGGGGGAAGCCATTCCCCAATGTTGTAAGACTAGCTAGGAAGTATACTTTAAAAATTTATCTAACTTAATCCATCTGACTCAATCTAATATAACTTAGTTTTGCCCTTGTTATTCTATAAATTTCCTTTTACACTTATCATCATCATCTATCAAATGTTACTTTGGAAAATAAAATTTACAAATTGATTTCCTATTAATTTGTACATTAAATTTAAAAACCAAACTAAAATAATTAATTTCTTAAATTAATCAAAATTCTAAGATGTAAGACTTTGTATGATTAGCAAGGTATATAAAATTAACCTAAAACGTATAAAATAATTAATCTCTTAAATCAATCAAAATTCTAAAATGTAATACTTTGTGCGAGATGATGAAAGGTATTGTGTGTGTATGAGAATTGTAATGAGTGAGCTTGGAAGGAGGGTGTATGATGATGTATATACTGTACTGTAAAATTATTGGGGTAAAGTAAACCAGGTTTTAGAAAACCCATTTTTTTGTTATCCTGTGTATGATCTCCAATCCTGGGGCCCTGGGAGAAGTTCACAGTTGTCAGTACATAGATCCGAACCAGCATGACTTCCATTTCACCTTATGATCAAAAGGGGAATTAATGTGTTCAGGCCTCATTGGAAGCAAAAAGTATATTAAATTTATAAGAGGGAAGCACAACTTACCTTCGGCGAATAAGCAGAGAGGAGAGGAAGAACTTAGGAAAGGGTTAATTTGTTTTAGTTGGTCTAAACTTTATAAATCCGAGACCCACTGCAATCTACCTTATAGTAGTCTGCGGGCATGTTCCCGCGACACTGTCACAATTATTAGTATAGATAATTATAATAATTATTATAATAATAATATACTAATTATTTATTGTTATTGCTATGACAAACTTCAAATACAAACTACAAATTCTGCCAATTTCCATATTTCTTGGGTTGACCTGAAATACCCTGTATATCAATCACTATAATTGTTATCCATTCTCTGAAGATTATTGTGGTATCAATTATTTTTGTTGTATCAAGCAGCCCTAATTTTATATATTATATATATACTAGCCAAAAACCCGCCCTTTGTGCGGGTAGCAAAAATATCCCAGCTGACGGTCGAATATTTTCGAAGACTGTTATTAGTTAGGTTAATTGAATGCATGGTTAGGTTAATTGTACGCCCTTGATGATTGGTTAGGTTAAGTCATGATATTTTGGTTAAAGCTAACGAAAATATCACGACTTAAACTAACCAATCATCAATGGCGTACAGTATAAAGAATCTTCTCTTTTCGAGCGTGACCGACTGACAGACATTCCTGGGTGTTTATATTAATAATTATATATATATATATATATATATATATATATATATATATATATATATATATGTTGATTTTTAGGTCTCCTTATTAATATTTCAGCTGTGTTATCTCGCTTTGAGTTCTCTTACCCCTGTTTTATGTTAGAAAAACTGCCAAAGAAAAGTCTTCTTGCCACTCTAGATGAAGATGGTGATTTAGAAGTGTTAAGGAGAAATGATGTAAACAAAAAGGATGGTGTAATTCTCATAGGTTAGTTAAGCCTGCAACACTTATTCCTGCTATATTCATGATATACCCTTGCCTTAATGTAATACTTTCATACTTAATAAGTTTCATCATGAAGAGGTAGTCTTTTTTTTTTCTGTATCGTGCTTTGCTGTGTTTTAACTGCATAGACTACTGTATTTCTACTTGTAAGACAGGATTATGACAAGTTTTAATTTCATTTTAGTTTTAAAATGTGTTGCTTCAATTAATATTTTGTTTTGCAACTTCATTTACAGGTGAGTTTTATTACCAGACTGAGGGACTCCATTTGTAGGTCAAGACCCTGTATTTGGTCAAGTAGTTGGATCATGCAATATTTCAGTCCATTTTAGATTCATTGTTATTTTTAGCTATAAATATTTGAGAAAGTGGCTTTCTTTTGTAAATGCTTTTATTAGTTTTTTAGATATTTATATTTCTGAAGAAGGGAATAGGAATAGGAAAATAATATAATTAATAATTTATTATTATTGCTTGGCAAGTAATGCGTGTCTCAAGGCTGTTAGTTTGGTTCCTTTAAGGTGTGTGCCACAAATGTGTTGTGGTGGTTGACATGGTCTTGTTTCCTACCAGCTTTTCCTAGACTTTTTATTGCTCCCACACCATGACTATTTGCTAAGATGACAGAGAAAATTTTAAGCTTCAGAATAATGCTTTGCTGGTTGTTGTTGTTGCCCATATTATATTCAATGTTAGATTTTTTAACTGAGAGGTGTGTAACTTTCAAAATGTTTAGCTTTTATTTATGAAATCTTGGTGTTGATGGCTAGTTTCCTGTAGACCATTGCAATATAGTTTTATCCTGAGTTTTGTATAATTTTCATACTTGTACTTTTTTCATTCATCCTTCATGTTTAATAATGCTCTCATGTTTTGTCATTATTTCAGCAAAGACTTAATGCTAAAGGTACGTAAAAAGCAATAATCCTTTGGTATAATGGATTTACTTTTATGGGGAAAGAATGTATTGCAAAGCTGCTACTAACCCGTTTTTATCAGTAATTTATATGGAAAGGGAAGTGGGCTGGTGCTTGGTAAAGGGGTCTTCAATACTGATTTCACCCATCTAGAAAATTGTAAAGCATTCTTGATACTTTTCCTTTCCTTTTGGTAGTGTGGGTGGGTTTTGGTAGATGGAACATTTGGTGAATAGTTTTGAAATTCGGAAAGTATTGGCAAATCTGGGAGTTTTTGAAAAAAGTTTATAGATTTAAAGAGCAACACTGCAAAGAGGAGCTAAGAAGGGTATATAAACACGCTTATTTATAGTTGCATGGAGAACATTGGGCATCCTTACAAATGTTTTAATTGTGGTGCATCCAGAGAAGTATAAATGCTCATACATATGTATAACACTATTGCCATATATTTGTAAAGACTAATAATGAGTAAAGATGAGTGGATATCATAAAAAAGGTAATGAAGCTTGTTTCTCAAAGCTGCAACGCAGAAGTTTAGGCATCCTTCAAATCAAAAACTCTTAGAACTTAGTATATGCAGGAATATTTCACAGGGATATTCAGTCTTAATCAGAATTTATTCTGATACACTTCCGTGCAAGGTTTAGATTTAGAAATATGCACTACATAAAACTTAATAGATACTTCTAGCTTTTCAGGCATGAAAGCATCGATTTTCTAATCCAGTATGAAGATGAAACCAGTAATGGGTTCTTCAACAGAGCTTTTGGAACACCCGAGAGAGAAGAATGTCTACGTGCAGTCCTCCAAGTGTATCAACTTATTTCACGACGATCCTGCACGTCATAAAGAAATGGAAGCAGTTTGGTATTGCTGTCCTTACCAAGATCAGGAGCATCACTAAAATCAGCTTCAGAGCTGTGTCCAAGATGTTGCCGAGAGCCTCCAATTTACTGCAAAGTACCTCCAGTTGTCATTGAAGTAGTCGGTATCACGCTTCACATCTCAGCGGTTCAGGAAGGAAGAAACCATTTCTGCGTCCTCATCACAAAGCTGCACGTTTAAAGTGCCGAGAAACGCCTCGATGATTCTCAAGATTCCTCGAACAAGTTCTCAGGTCTGATGAAAAATATCCGACTTTTCGACTACATTCAAAAGAGGTTTTGCAAAAGAGAAACCATTCCGACAGCGAATCACGGTAGTGGCTTGATCATGTTTTGGGTTTGTGTGTCGTTTGCAGGCGCGGGCAATTTGGTTCGAATTCCATAAAGTACCAGTAGATTGTGGATGAAACTTTCTGCCTTCGGTGAAGAAATTGAAGATGGGGCGTGACTGGATATTCCAAAAGGATAATGAATGTCGGAAACATGCATCCAAAAGTACAGTAAGGTGGTTGGAACAGAAGAAAAGCAAGGTTTTGGAATGGCCTTCACATTCTCCGCATCACAATATTATCGAGCATCTTTGGGGAGGTTTGGAGCGAATAGTCTGTACAGTTAAAAAGAAAGCCGAAGAATCTTATCGAGTTGCGAGTCATTTTGTCAGAATAATATTTATGGTTACCGAAGGAACGAATGCGGATGATACATTGATACAGGAGGCGTCTACTTCAAGTAATCGCAACAAAAGGAAATTCTAAGAGTTACTGATTTTGTAGGGTACCTAAATTTAGAACCTAAAGCTCGAAGCTTAAGGGCCAAATTAAATAAGTAGTCTAATTGATAGTTGCTCGTTGTATTATTGTAACAAAGCTGAAATTGTAATATAAGGTTGTAACATACTGTATATTCTGCTCGATTTTTTAGTTCTGAATTTCAGAACAAAAAATTAAAGGACTTATAAGGACAAATTTGCTTGAAGTTTTAGTTTATTCACAACAAAAATTAAATGACACAATGACAAATTAATCATCAATATAATTCCCTTCTTTTTGTATAACCTCCTCCCACGTGTAGAAAAGTTTTTTATGCCACGTTCGAAGAAATCCCTTGGTTTCGAGTTAAAAAAAAAAAGCGATCACTTCGTTTTCGATAGCTTCCCTGGATTGCAACTTTTGTCCATCTAGGTGGTGGTACAGACTTCTGAATAAATGGTAGTCTGAAGGTGCGATGTCTGGAGAATAAGGTGGATGAGGCATTTTTTCCCAATCAAATGCCTCCAATTGGGCAGTGGTGATTCGAGCAGTGTGAGGGTGCGCGTTATCCTGGTGGAATAGAATACCACTGCGATTAATTAATGCAGGATGTTTTTCTTGTAATGCAATCTTCAGTCGTTGGAGTTGTTGCCAGTAGACTTCAGCTGTGATTGTTTGGTTATCTGGCAGAAGCTCAAAATGAATAATTCCTTGCATATCCCCACCAAACGCATAACAAAATTTTCTTTGGATGGGGTCCATTCCTTGGCTGAGGTTCAGGCTTTGTTTCACGGCTAAGCCACTGATGTCGACGCTTAATATTGTTATAGAGAACCCATTTTTCATCCCAGCGACGATCCGATTCAAAAACGGTGCCTGCAGTTGTCGAGAATGCAGTGATGTGCAAATATCGATTCGATGTTGAAGATTCGCTTGTGACAAATCAAGCGGAACCCATTTTCCAACCTTCACTACTTTTCCTAACAGCTTCAAATGACGATGATTGTCATATGGCTAACGCCGAGTTGTAGGCCAAGTTCTCTTACAGTTACCGTTGGGTTTTCCTCCACTGTTGCTTTCAGCAACTCTTCATCTAACTCATTTGGTCGTCCTGTTCGTTGATAATCTTTCAGACTGAAGTCTTCATTTCTGAACTTCTCAAACCATATCCTACACATCCATTTGCTCACATCATTTCCATAAACTCTCTGATGTTTTTTGCGGATTCACTAGCGTTAGATCCTTTATGGAAATCATACAGCATCACATGTCGATTATGCTCTTTCGTGGGCTGCATGTTTTTTCAATTACTATAATATCGTAGGGGTGGCGTTGTAACTTCATAGTTACAACGCCACCCCTACGATATTCATTAGCCTAATCCTACACTAGCCTAAGTCATTCTGTATCATTCTGTATCATTCTGTATCATTCTGTATCATTCTGTATCATTCTGTATCATTCTGTATCATTCTGTATCATTCTGTATCATTCTGTATCATTCTGTATCAAAACCTGTGCGAACCTGTCGTCGCGTGTATTTTGCAACATTTCTAAAACTATTTCACATTATCTTGGTTATTCTATTATCTATCGTCCGTTTTCTAATCGAGCAGAATTTGTTACAACCTGATATTTACCTTATAAATAAAGATTTTGAAAATTTTGGGGAAAACAACTTTTTTAGATTATTTATAATTTATTTATTTCTAAAGTAAATATTACAACTTCTGCTTTGTTACAATAATACATTGAGCAACTGTCAATTGAACTACTTAATTGAACGTCTTGTTTATTTATAGCTGTAGTTGTATACACAATGCCTGAGCATTTATACTGCTTGGAGTGCATCATAATTTAAACGTTTTTTAGAATTTAGTGCATATTCATATATTGAAGGTGGTCATATCGCGTATCAGATCGAGCTGTAGATCCATATTATATCTGGAACACTTAATATTTTAATATGCTGAGGTTAATTTTTTCTTTCTTTTAAAGTATACATGGTAAGTATAAAAAATTAAAAATGTTCCTTTTTATTTACATTCACCTTCAATAATCTCCTTTCCCGTACATCAACAAAATTTGTCACTGCTCTTTCTAATTCATTTTGCGATTCACGCAGAAGCACTCCGTCATCATGTAGTTCGAGTGAGCCGCCATTAGGCCCTGTTTTAGATTATATATGGACCTTTTTAATGGATTCTACACTATTTTGGTTTGCTGATTCTGAATTTGACGAGTGCCAAACTTAAAGTTCGGCATTTTTGTAGACAACAGTAAGATTTTGTACTCAACTTGTAGTATCCGTCATAGTACGTATAATGATGTCTCCACTCATCGCATGATGGCCACCACTGCACTGAAGAATGTAGACCCTTGTTGGTGATGCTGGCCTAGGAAATATCCAGAGTGAAGCACAGGGGTATGACTACCATTGGAGGCTGCCTGTTTTGTATACCACGCTTCACTTGGAGTTTGAATTTCAGCATAGACTCGCTATCTTTTCTCGTGTCACTATTGTTATCAGAATGAGCAGTTGGATGTGGAGCCAGTTTATAGCAGAGTAGTGTGTGTGTGGAAACAATTTCCCTTGATGCCATTATGCCAATATCACGTACGTAGATGAATTTGGTATCTAACATATGTTGCGCATTGCCTAGTATTGTCATCTGCTTTGTGAATGCTACCATTGCCTTTACTCTATTTCTCTGGTTCTTCACCACAACATTTCGAAGGACTCTTGTATTCTGAGAAAATTTCTTGCCAGAGAGAAACTTAGCCATTCTGGCAAATGTGGATTTTAGAATGTCTTTAAGAGCATTTCTCTCTGCATCTTCCCATCCAAAACTGAGATATAACTTGCGTTGCAGTCATGATCTGCATCATCCACGATGTGAAGCTGATCCGATACTATGTCCCGGAACAAGAGGATTGATGCCACACTAGACGACAAAACAGGGTTAGGATGGGGACGTTAACTTCGTTCATGAGGTTATTCCTTGGTAGCTGTGTTCCCCTTAATTTATTGTACAAGCAACATTGTTGCAAATTTGTATGAGATCTGACTATTTCCTTGACCAAATCATCCAGGGTGCTGTCACAAAGAAACCCCATGCATTAGACACGGATGGTTGGACGGTTGCTGAAATATGACGTACAATCCTTGTCATATCGTGCATCTGCTGCATTTGTTCTGAATGCCACTTCTCCCCATTCATCATCACGATCCCTTGTCCGCATAAGAATGGCCTTCCTGAATGTACTCTTCCCTTTTTTATCTGCAGTCTGGGAAGGATACACCCTCCAACGACTTGGGTTTTTCTTAGGGAGGTTCACTGTACATTCCTCGCCACAGAGGAATGTACAGTGCTGGAGGAAACTAATGCACCGATTCCCCTCAATCGCTTTGTAGTTGGCATAGCATCTGTTTCTGGTTTGCGCTCCTTCAAGAATCGATCGATGAAGTGCTTTAAGCGGTAAGTACTGATGCAGCTATTGTGGCACGTGGAATCTGTTGTCCCTTCTGTCAGTATCTCGCTTAAACCATCACCAGGCTGATCGCTCGCATCACGAAAAGTTTTGATCCTAAAAGACTTTGTAAGCGTTGGACGATCACTACCATGTATGAGGCGCTCCATTATCTGCAACAATGATAAATTAATAAATCCAGCATTCGACATATTCAACAAAATTTTATTCAGATCCATCAAAATTTGACATTTGTAACTAACAAATTGTAATTATGGCCATGTAGTGGTTTTCTTGCAGCCGCATTGAATTTTCTCGTTTCCACAAAATGCTAACGCTTTTACGTTTGGCACTCATCAAATTTGGAATCAGCAGGTCAGACTTCTCTAATTTCAGTAAAAAAAAAACTATATATATATATATATATATATATATATATATATATATATAACTTGATTGAATGGTTTGTTCTTAGCTTAGCGAGGAATAGGAGGACGAAAAGATGGTACGTTTATTTACAGACGTCTCGGAAAGTTCTATTTCCTTCATCAGTGCTAAAAAGTTTAAAAACAAATAGAAATAAATAAGTATAATAAACAAAAACGAACAATATATTAAAGTGGCGCGAGAATTAATAGTATGGTTACAATATATCGGGTGGCCACAAAAAAACTGTACTTAATTGAAAGTTTAATTACTGCAACAATTCAAAACTTATGCGATTGAGATTTTGCACACATTAACAGATGCATATAATCTATAATTGCTGGAATTTTCAAATATGTAGGTTCTATAGTTTTGTTAGTGAACAATTAAAAGCATGTCTAAAAATAGCATGCCTGGTGTGCATCTGACACGTACGTGCGCTAGCGTAGGCTAAACCTAATGTAGCGTAGCATGACACGCGCGCTGGTGTAGGCTAAACCTAATGTGAATTTGCTTTCTTTTATTTTTCCGCTAAAACCCCGCCAGCATGACGTTAAGTAAAAGTGATAAAGCCATCATAGAAGCATGTGTCAAGGAAAAAGGTTGGAATGGAAATAGGATTGTCCGAGAATTCCCCGCAAAGAACTGGACTCGTCAAAGTGTTTATAACTTTATAAGAAAGATAAAGGATACTGGATCAACAGCTAGAAAACCCGGCAGCGGCAGGCCCAAAAGTGTTTTGTTGCCCGGGTTTTTTCAAAAAAAACCACTTGAAAAAAACCACTATTTTACCCACTTGTGGGTTTTTTCATGAAACTTAAGAAGTGCATATGCAATTATTTTTAAAAATTGTCATATAGGCGCCTATAATGATTTTACATGCAAAGCAAGCAAACATGAGTCAACAAATAGACCTACAGGTATAACTCTCTGGGTGAGGTAGCAGGTTATAGAGTGTAGACATCAGCCAATCAGGGTGTTATACATCCTGATTCTTCAGTCAACTGCATCTTCAAGGAATTTTCTACTTCTTCATGGATTGTATTTAAAAGTGGACCAGACAAATTTCGACGGGAAGGTGGAGTGTAGCCTGGTCTTAGAGTCTCTATCATTTCAATAAAATACTTAGACTCTGCACATAGAAATGGAATATTATTTGCATAAAAGAATTTGGCTATTTTGTTATCAATGACATTTTTCTGCAAAGTTGTTGTTGTCATGCCAAAATCGCTTACTTTCGTTTGAATTTTTCTTTTTTTCATCTGTAATTGTGTCAGTGGTGGTGAGGATGAGTCTGGATCATCTGAGAGGTCTATGTCATGGCAGTATGAAGATGATGTACTGGCAGTATTGTCAGTCTTGTTTCTTGATTCCATGTGTTTCAAACATTTCATTAAATGCATTTTTATTCGCTCTATTTTATTACTTATTTCATTACTGCAATGTTTGCATCTAACTTTACTAGTCCCATCAATAATATTGACTTCACTCCATTCATGCCCTGATTTTCTTCCTGATCCAAAGGTCTTTGGCATTATTTAATGCAGTTATAACTTCAAACAGACTAATTCTGTAGGCTAGCAGTAAAGATAAATATGCTGTTGCCAGTTTGTTTTATTTAACTGTGAAATAAAAAAAATATTCAGTAATATGAATTAAATAGATATAACTAGCTGAATTAAGTTCCCTTTGGGAGCTGTAATTCATCTACTTCCAGCAGAAGACACAGAGGCCTGTCTTCCATAGGAAGTATAGCCTAACAAATAGGATAATTTACCACACCAAATTTAGTTCAAATTGGTCCATGTTTTCCAAATTTTGTTGTGAAGCTCAATCTGAGAAAATAATAACTTTTTATGCTTAATTGCCTGGAAGGCAACCTTTTTGCTAAAAACAAGACAAATGTTATATTAATAGTGTACGGTACAGTACAGTATTATTATAAAAATAAGAATAGGTAGGTCTAATATGAACTACCATATGGACATATGAAAAAACCCAATTTTACCCGGGTTTTTTCGGGTTTTAGGTGAAAAAACCCACCTGGGGTGGGCTTTTTCAAAAAAAGTGGGTTTCTTGCCAACCCTGCCACAAACGAAACTAAAGTTAACTCTGAGTGCTACATCAACCTGCTAGATAATGGGTTACTTCCTGATTGTCGTCAGCTGTATCCTGATGAGGCCTACATTTTCCAGCAAGATGGGGCACCCGCCCATACAAGCCGAGCGACCCAAAATCATCTAGAGCAAGAGAGCCCTAATTTCATCAAAAAGGATGAATGGCCGCCTGTGTCTCCCGACTGTAATCCGATGGACTATTCAGTATGGGATTCCCTCGTGGTGAAGGTTTACGGCAGCCAGAAAGACAAATTCACCGAAGATGAACTTAAGGAGAAAATCAGTAGAACATGGGAGGATATCACCTTAGATGAGGTTCGAAAGTGCATCTCCTCGTGGAAGAAGCGATTGAGGGCAGTTTACCAACAGGGAGGTGGTCACATTGACCATTTGTTTAAGTAAATTTTGTTAAGTTCAAATTCATTTTCTTCGGCATGCTATTTTTAGACATATGCTTTTAAATTGTTCACTGTAACAAAACTATAGAACCTACATATTTGAAAATTCCAGCAATTATAGATTATAACCATCTGTTAATGTGTGCCAAAGCTCCATCGCATAAGTTTTGAATTGTTGCAGTTATTAAACTTTGAATTAAGTAAAGTTTTTTGTGGCCACCCGATATATTAAATTAGAAGATTAAAAATGAAATGATATAAAGTATAAAAGTATGGACAATAAATGAAATATAAAACGGTTAAAAGGTGAAACAGAATTGAGGGAGTTCTTACCAGATTGTTAACGTAATGAGGGACTAATTGTACAGAAGATTGGGAATGGTTGCTTGTTGAAAAAATTCCATATTAGAAAGCTGGAGCCAGGCGGAGTGATGGTGGATTTCTTTTGAGTTTGAGAGTTTATTTGGCGATGTTTAAATTGAAAGCGGCACTGTAGTCATTGAGGGTTAGCTGAATACTGAGGATATAAAGGGACTCAAGTATGCGGAGGTCGATTAGTTGGTTGGCTGAATTAACGTTTTTGAAATTGGAGGGAAGTAACGGGTGAGGTGGCAATGATCCCTTGCTGCTGATTTGGAGGGTTTGTTCAAAGGCTGTGAAGTTCTTGTAGAAATCCCACGATGCTCGTCCACTCTTGTTTGATATTGGCGGATGTTACTGCCAATATAGTTCGCTTTGCAGCGAACACAATTAAAAGCGTAGATAGTGGACGAAGCAAGTGACTCGGGTGTTTTTTCTTTATGGTTGAGGTAAGATTTGATACTTGTTGGTGAAGGCGAAATAAAATTTAATTTGGGGGTAAAGCGGGGTAAGAGACGGGGCTTTGAAAGTATTTTGTGGCTAATGTAGTCGTAATAGGGGAATGAAAAATATTTTACATCTTTTTTAACAGTGGGAACTTTAAAGGGGGGTCGATAAATATTATTAAGAAAGTTTCTGGTCAAAGATTGTAACATGTTTTGGGAAGGAGTTATTAATGCTGAAGTTATGAATGAACTCTATTTCATGGTGGAAGGATAAGTACGAAGAGCATAGATGATAGGCGCGGTGGATTAAAATTTTAATACTGCTTAATTTATATAGCGAAGGGGTGTGGCTTAGGAAATTAGTACCTAGGCCTGTGTACGTGGGTTTTCGATATATGGAAGTGCTGAATTTGTTTTGTTTAGTTATTGTAATATCTAGGAAAGGTAAGGTGTTATTGGATTAGTCTTCTTTGGTGAACTTAACTACCTTAATTCCCAACATAAAAAAATTAATTAAGAAAGGGGGGGGGGGGCGGCGGCGTGGTTGGCATTGTGAAAAATGAGAAAGGTGTCATCAACGTATGTTTTATATAGGTGTGGTTTATAATGAGGGGGCAATGAAGTAGCCAGTTATTTTCGTGATGGCTGAGGAAGATGTTAGGTAAAGTGGCACTTAAGGGGGATCCCATAGCTAGTGAGTCGGTTTGTTGATAAAGTTGTTGTTAAAGAAAAAATAGGTGTCTGAGGCGGCAAGCATAAGCAGTTTCATAAATTCTTGTTTTGTTAGATTCAAAACTGTGTTCGGATTGTTGGCGGAAACGCTGTTAATACAGATGTCGATGGCTTCTTTAATTGGAACGTTGGTGTAGAAAGATACTATATCGAAGCTATGCATATGGAGGTTATTTGAGTTATTTATGGTTCATATTTCTTTAGCGAATTCGTAGGAGTTGGTGACGGAGTATTCGTTTTGGGTTAGGGGGATTGAAGTGGGAATTAGGATTTTTGCTAGTTTGTAATTGTGGGTGGTGTAGGCCGAAAGGATGGGTCTAATGGGTAAGTTGGGTTTTTGTATTTTGGGGAGGCCATAAAGAGTACCTGGGGATGAGCCGGAAGAACGTACTTGATTATAAGTGCCTTCTGAAATTTTGTTATGATCATATAGTTTTCTGAGGAAACGCTTGATTTTATCTTCAAGTTTTAGGGAAAGGGTTAAAGGATTATCATTAATCTTTTTAAATTTGGTGGGATCGTTAAGAACGTTGTTGACTTTATCAATGTAATCTGATTTAAGAAGGACGGTGCCTTTTCCTTTGTCGGGGCGTGAAATGATAATGGAGTCGTCTTTAGATAGTTCTTTAAGGCAGGAGAGGTCTTTTCTATTAATAAGGGGGGAAGAAACTTTGAGGTTTAAAACTATAAAACTGTTTATTAGCGATGTGGGTGAGTGAGGACTTTAAAAAAGGAAGTTTTGACTCGTCAACTATTGAGAATTTTTTTTAGACTGAGAGTTTTTCGAAGGATAAAAAGTGTTTAAAATAATTTACCTTAAAATTTGGCAGTTTAAAATTTAGGCTTAAGGAGAGGAGTCGTTTTTCATTAGCACTTAGTGTTCTATTAGAAAAGTTGAAAATGGTTTAATCAGGATTTAGGGGATGAAGGTTGGAATTTTAAGCCTAATAGGTTTAATTTTCTATTGTGTCGTCGTTGAATCTGTTTCCGTTAATTCAGCCAACCAACTAATCGACCTCCGCATACTTGAGTCCCTTTATATCCTCAGTATCCAGCTAACCCTCAATGACTACAGTTCCGCTTTCAATTTAAACATCGCCAAATAAACTCTCAAACTCAAAAGAAATCCACCATCACTCCGCCTGGCTCCATCTTTCTAATATGGAATTTTTTCAACAAGCAACCATTCCCAATCTTCTGTACAATTAGTCCTTCATTACGTTAACAATCTGGTAAGAACCCCCTCAATTCTGTTTCACCTTTTAACCGTTTTATATTTCACTTATTGTCCATACTTTTATACTTTATATCATTTCATTTTTAATCTTCTAATTTAATATATATCGTAACCATACTATTAATTCTCGCGCCATTTTAGTATATTGTTCGTTTTTGTTTATTATACTTATTTATTTCTATTTGTTTTTAAACTTTTTAGCACTGATGATGGAAATTGAACTTTTCCGAAACGTCTGTAAATAAACATGTACCATCTTTTCGCCCTCCTATTCCTCGCTATATATATATATATATATATATATTTATATATATATATATATATGTGTGTGTGTGTGTGTGCGCGTGCGTGCGTGCGACAGCCGCCACTTCGCCACTTCCAAATTGAGGTTTACTCCTCTCTCCAGCATTTTTTCTTTCATTTCACCTAGTACCCAATCCATATACACATTAAACAACCACAGCGACATCACGCAGTCCTCTCATATTCCAGTCCAGCATTAATACTGAACCAGTCACTGGACTCCCTTTAACTTTTACCCAACAGTAGTACCCACCGAATAATAATGAACATCGTGTATCCTTTTCCTTTACCTATAGAGCTATCGCATTGTCCTCAGTATACTCTCCACTTGCAGAGTACCACTTCGTGGGTTGGCGTGGTTGCGCGTCGTGACCCAGGCACAGCACTCGCATCGTACTCTCCCCATCATCGCTCATAGGACTGTTCACGCAGAGTGTAGTGTACCCTCCTCCCCTCCTACAAAATTAGCAGTTCAAACGTTGGATTAGGCGCGCTTCGTGGCCCTACAGCACCCACGCTTCGTCTTTTCCTACCTTCAAAACTAACACTTCACATGCAGGAATGATCACGTACGGTGCACCCTTCTTTGGTACTGTGTGCATTGGTTTAATCGTGCGTCGTGGCTCCACACCACCATGTGCCTTCCACCAACAGAGCTATCACTTCGCACACAAATGTATGCACCCCTCCCAAAACGGTGGGTAGATAAGGATAGGTTAGTACGAATAGAAAAAGGTTGTGTGTGTGCACGCGCGCGCGCGCGCGCGTTGTTTTACCTGACATCATTTTCTCGTAAGAACACTAGTTATGGAGCCCATCGATGGCAACACGAACGTGCGTATCATGACATTGGCAGTATCACTGTGGTTTGTCTTTATAAATGCTATCTTTTATTATGAAAAAGTGGGTATAATTAAGGTTAGGTTAGGTTAGGTTAAATTAAATTAAATTAAATTAAATTAAATTAAATTAAATTTATTAGGGTTTTAGATTGGGCAAATGTCACGATACATTTGAATGTGGAAATGTGAAAGATGTCGCGGTTTTGTAGGGTAGCCAAACGTGTGTGTAGGCAGGGGAGGGTATCTCCAAACTTGTTTACTGTCGGAAGAAAGATACGTTAGATCTGGTTAGGTTAGCTACTACCTAGCTATTTATGCCCTGTACAAAGCTCTTTGAACCTTTACTCGTGTTCAGATCTCTTATTACGTCTCGGTTTGATGGCATTGAGGTTAGGTAAGCTTTTTTAACATTAAATTAAGAATTTGGTAGCGAGTGAGTAACTCGTTTCCTCGGTTATGAATACTTGTTGGTAAGTTACCATAACTGTGAAGTAATTTTGTCCATTGCTAGTCTGCCATTGCTCTGGAAATGCAATATTACTCTCCTGCTAGTGAGCGAATTACCTCTCTTAATCTTTTGTTTAACCCTCGTATGCAAATATCATCTTAACCCCTTTTCCCTTTAAATATACTTTCTCTGAATTATCCATGTATAAGAAATATTGGCTAAAATTTTCCAAATTCTCAAATTTTCCGCCTATTGAAACTCACTCACTAATAAGGGCACTGACTACTCGTAGGATTAAAATAACTATGAACCCTTCTCGGTTAATAAATAAAAATTTTTACAGCTGTGTTCAAACCAGAATTTCCTCTTATTCATTGAAGCATTTTCTTCGCTATGACTCGGTTTCATTTGTTTCTTTTAGCACTTTATTAGTTTTGTCTATTACGGTATTTGTTTGGTTTATTATTGTTTACTTCATTTTGATCACATTTTCAATATTCAGCTCAACACTGATCATTTATTTTATTTTTGTTTGGACTGAATTTTATAGTCCCCAACCAACTAAATTTGAAGGGGCCATACTGAATTGCACTTGTTCATCCGTTCGTCACACTTTCGTGTCCGCGCTATATGTTTTGATGCACTCAACATAAATTGATGAAGCCACACGCACGTATGGATCGTCACAAGATGTCATGAGCAAGGGTCAGGTCCCTGCATCAAAGGTCAAGGCCACAAATGCAGGTCACCGGTCGAATGGAGCCTTTTCGTGTCCGTACCATAAATTTTGAAACACACACACACACACACACGGATCATCATAAGACGATGTGTCACGAACGAGAATCAGGTCCTTGCAGTAGAGGTCAAGGTTACAGAGAGGTCCGCGCCATAACTTTCGAACCGATCAACGTAAATTGACGAAAATTCACACAACTGGACCATCACAAGACGCTGTGTCGCGAGCAAAAAAACAGAGATGGTCACAGATATGGGCGGGGCAATGATATCATTCTGACATGGTTTTTGTTGTAAAGTAATATTTTGAGAAAGGTTGACCTGCGCATATTCACTCTTGAGTAGATTAATTCTTTTGATCCGACCGAAGGTTGAGACGAACTGTTTGCTATTTTTGAGATTATGCAATGCATGGATACTATGTACACCTTTTTCTTAAAATGAAAATTACATAATTTTTGCACAGTTTAAGCCTATTTTTCATTCAGTATTGTTGTTCAAGAGGGAAGTATACTGTATAAATTTTAAAACACCAGAATATTTATATTTAAAGAAAGTCTTATTGGTGTAGAGCAGTGGTTCCCAAACCCATGGTCGCGACCCAAGTGAGGGTCGGGAAGGTGTTCCTGAGGGTCGTGGGACGGAAATTCTCAACGACTGATTCAATCAAACTATATGAATATAAACACAACGTATCAAAATGATTGGTCATTAACACTGCATGTACCAGCGTTTAGGGTCTTCAGGGTCGCCACCATAAAAGTTTGGGAACCACTGGTGTAGAGTATGTCATATTCTTACAAAAATCGAAGGGGATGGTTTTTTCGCTTTTTAAATTTTTTATTTGTGGACATTGTTTCTGAGAGCGCATTTTCAACTAATTTTTTTAACGTGCGTGTATGTTTTGAAAATCGGTTTCTTCACACGTCTTAACGGTTTTCCAGTTTTAAATTTGTAATGACCATTCGAAAAAATTTGGTGAAACGACACCCAAATTTTAAAAATACCAACGAAGTAACATTATTTTTCATAATTTTGAAATCTGGTGTAAATATACATAAATTGGTGTCCATCCTTGTGCATGTTTCCTCATTAAAATTAGACGTGGGACGAGTAGCGATTTTGAGTCTGGCGTATACAGGGTGTTTCAGGAGAAAAGGTCAATACTTCGGGAGGTGATTGTATCGGTCATTGTGAGAAAAAAAGTTCATATGAATATGTGTCTAATTCTGAATGGTTACGGAGATAGAGCTGTTTGAATCTGATGCGCGCGCAGCTCTTCCTCCCCCTTCCCTCCCCTATAACCTTGAACCATGTAAGCATATAACATAAGCCAATCGACAGCTGACTTGTGAGTGACATTGTTTAGTGTTTGAAGCAGTGTTAAGAATGCCACACACCTTCACACATGCCGAATATGCAGATATGGTGTATGTCTACGGTTTTTGCGATGGATGGAAGTGCAACAGCTGCTGTTGCAGAATTCCGGATCGAAGTGTGTGTACCAGGTTTTCAACACGTTGCGTGAGATTGGTACACTTCCCAGCGCTCATGTTTCATCTGAACGTGAAGGTCAACAAGATGTGGATGAAGTGGGAAACATTCTTCAGTTGGTAAAGCGTAGTCCTACTACTAGCTCACGAAGAATTTCTACAAGTCTCGGTGTACCACACACAAGAGTATGGCGAACATTACGTGAGGAAGGCTTGCATCCATATCATGTACAGGGTGTACAACACCTTCAACCAGGAGACGCTGCCATGCGACTGGAATTTTGTCATTGGGTAAATGCTAATCGCCGAGTGCTTCGATTAATACTGTTCACCGATGAAGCTACTTTCACCCGTGACGGTATCAACAACACTCGTAACTCTCATCGGTGGTCAGACGAAAATCCAAATGCCACTGTGGAAACAAATTTTTAACATCGCCCTGTTACTTTAGAGAATCGTCTTGCAGGACAAACTTACCTAGAATTTCTGCAAAATGAATTGCCAGGACTATTGGAGGATGTTCCTTTGGCTACACGCGCTGGTATGTACTTTCAGCATGACGGAGCTCCTCCACATTCTACCCGTCTGGTGATGCAATATCTAAATCAAACTTTCCCTGGTCGATGGATCGGTCGCTGTGGTCCCATTCAATGGCCACCAAGGTCTCCAGACCTCTCTCCGTTAGATTATTGTTTGTGGGGTGGATATAAAGTCAAGTTTACAAAAGAAAGGTGGATACACGAGACGAATTGCTCGGGCGCATTTTGGATGCTGCTGCCCGCATAAAGGAACGTCAAGATCAACTCAGACGAAAAACACGCGATCTTCTCGCACGAGTTGCAAGTGCATTGAGGTTGACGGTGGGATTTTCGAAAACGTATTGTAAACTAACAAATTTGTCATTTCTCTGATACCATTCAAAATGACAATGTTTAAACATTAAATGTTAGAAACAGTAATTGGTTTTTCTTTCTTGATTACCATTAACACTGCTTTTGTATTTGTAGATTCAAACAGCTCTATCTCCGTAGTCCGTACCATTCAGAATTAGACACATGTTCATATGAACTTTTTTCTCACAATGACCTATACTATCACCTCCCGAAGTATTGACCTTTCCTCCTGAAACACCCTGTATACGAGTACGTTGCCATCGAGTACAGCTATAGGTAAAGTTTTGTATCACATAAGAATTTTTTGGAACGAGATACAGCTATGGCGAAAGGAGTTGCATCACCTTATAAATTTTTGGAATGAGATGTATTAACAAATTACTTATAACATCACTGATGTAGAGTGTGTCCCAAAAGCCTGGAATCATAGGGAAAATAGACATTATATTTTTAAAGTGAAATAAACATTTCTAATGTCAGTTTTACATATTTCAGGAAAGAAAATACTCTGATGGCTCAGTATCCCAATCAAGAGAAGGTGGAACTGGTATTGCTACATGTTTCTGGAAAAAACCAGAGGGAGGCATGTCAGTTATTTCACGCACATGCCTCCCTCTGGTTTTTTTTTTTTTTTTTTTTTCAGAAACGTGTAGCAATACCAGTTCCACGTTCTTTTGATTAGTGTACTAAGCCATCAGGGTATTTTCTTTCCTGAAATATGTAAAACTGACATCAGAAATTCTTGTTTCACTTTAAAAATATAATGTCTATTTTCCCTATGATTCCAGACTTCTGGACACCCTGTATTTTGAGTACTGATAATTAATTCGGTAACACTTGTCAACATTTGTGAATTTCCTCAAAGATTTTGTTTAATTATTTGCTATATTAGTCTTAACGTCATACTTTTCCAATTTTTGCAGTTTCTTGGTAAGTATATTTAACTACAAAGTGATATGAAATTCATTACATCGACACATCATTACTCAGAAGTAACTCGCAGGTTTCATTTGACTTTATCACCAAGCTTAAAAGTTCCAAGGTGATGCAACATTTATTTCTTTTCGAAAGTTCAATTTGTAGAAAATTTTCAGTTTTATCCTAATCCTATACTTCCTTCAGTAAGTTAGATTCGATTTGACCGCAGAGTTTTTCCTCAGAAATGGAGTCGATTCTTTGAGATTACTTAGTTTACATCTGAGCATGAAACCATTGTGCTTGGTGTTAATAAATGAAGGGCAAAAGTTAACTACATGCAATGTCCATGAAATAGCATGGAGCAGACTTTCCCTTTTTGCCCTTCAGTTTTCTTTGTGTAGATTTTTACTGTAGAAAGTTTGGCTAATGAGAGAGAAATTCGTAGAACATATTTCTTTTAATATCTAACATGTTAGTTTGGCTCTTTTGGCAGAGAAATTAACTAATACAATTGAGTATTCCATCTCATAACTAGGTGTTGCTTTAATTAACCAGTAATTGACACGAGTTGGAGCTCCCTGCTTTAGTTAACGGAAGAACTTGCTTTCTTGCATTGGCAATCAATTTCTTGTTTTTTGATACATTTTACCACTGTCAAATTATCTATATACAGCAGGGGTTCTCAAAGTTTCACTCGTGAAGGCCCATTTCAAAGGGACGGGCCCTGGGCATCGGGCTGCATACCGACTTATAAAATTTTGCATTTGAATTCGGCTAATAAATTCATATAATTTTTTGAAAAACTAAATTTTTCATTCTTTATACAAATTAGACTGGATTTCACATTTTCTAAAAATTACAGCATCTTTCACCAGTCCTTTAATTGTAAATAAATTATAATTGGGCCGCGGGATACGCTTTGGGAAACCCTGATCTACCGTTTTTAAACAAGTGTTTGTGGGTAGCAGCCCGTTACTTTTATTTTCCGATTTTTTCCCTTAGTAACTGATACCAAAGACTTTATAACAAGACTCATGATTCAGCCGATATCTTTTCCTTCTGGCATCTTGTGTTTGGCAGAACCAACTTACCCATGAGAAAATGTAATCAATAAAGTAATTCTTTAACCCCCCCCCCCCCCCCCCCCCCCCCCCCCCCCCCCCCCCCCCGAATATTTATGAAAATAGTCCTAATTAATGAATTAGGCATATAAAAGTTTGCATTTTTTGAAGATGAATGTGGTAGTTTTATTTTAAAAATATATCGAATACCTTGCAAAATCATGTGCAAAGTGTAGCACTCACTAAGTGGCGAGTACCTAATACTTATTTGGCAGCTAAATAATAGAAAATATCGTCGGTTCGTACCTTGTTAAATATAGTCTGCTCATACTTTGTCTTAGGACTTCACTGAAAACAACATTCCCTTCTCATTAATGAACTAATCAAATAAAATATTTATTATTAAATAGATATTACATGTTTTGCTGTTACAATAACAAAATTAGCAATTTGACTATTTTATTTAATTTGGCCCTCAAGCTACTGTTTATCATCACATTAACTCCGAGTTGTAATTGGCTTTATATAATTTTAACTTCATATCCAATTTCAGAACATCAGAGTGCAACAACATTAGATTTAGTCGGAGAACAAGTATGGAGAGGTGCTTTTTTTCTGGCTGATTACATTCTTCATAACCCGAGTGTGTTCAAAAATGCGAATGTTCTTGAGGTCGCGTCCGGAGTCGGATTGACAGCTATTGTTGCGTCAATGTTAGCCAAACGAGTAATCATAACAGGTTAGCTACTAGTTGTACGCGAGTTATGCATTATCATTTAGTGGTTTTTGTGTATGCGTACAGATGAGTACATGTAGTGATGTAGGAATAATAATCTTTATTCAGAAACACATTACATAAGATATAACATCACATCTATATAGATTTACACAATGTTGGCATTAACGTTTAATTTTGTATTTTTAGCGAGTAGTTTAATTACAGTATTCATCTGAATATGACGTTGGGAAACATGATAGCTTTTCAGGCAAAAAAATCTTGGAGATTCATTCCTATTTCCATAAAGGAAAATAATAAATATAACGAATTAGTAAAAAAATAAAATAGTTACATTTAGTTAACTGTCATTACAAATGAAATTGAAATAATCTTCGAAATAATAGGAAAGGTAAACAATGCGGTATAATAATAGATAAGAAAATAGTAAATAATACGGTAAACTGAGCATGTTGAAATGCCAAAATGAGTAATTTCTATTATTACAAATTATGAACGATGATACAATCTTGGTTACAAAAATACAGATAAATGAGGCGTAATATAATGGAAACTTTTAACATACAATTTATATAACTTGTGACTGCACCAAATTTAAGATTGTAAATACTTCTCGCGGATATCGTATATACGAGTAATTAATTCTTTGTACTACCCTCATGCTGTGATTCCGTATTGTAAGTGTGGATGAATAAATGAGTAATACAAGCAGCTTTAATGTGATATACATACTTATGACTTTGTTCAACGTTTCCTACACAGATGTTGACAAAGGCGACATTCTAGATTTAATTCGTAGAAATTTGAACCGAAACGAAGACTTGTGCGTTGCGAGTACTTTTATTAAAGAAATAGACTTCTATAATCTACAAACTATTGCAGAACTTGGTCCATTGAAGGATGACATTAATGTGATATTTGCTGCAGATGGTAAAAAAACATTTCAGTTTTTGTGATTAATTTAGTTAAACATATTCCATTAGTACACACTTTTTTCTCATTACTTTACTTTAATTTAATTTCAGTTATCTATCATAACCAACTGACAGACGCCTTTTTAAACGCTGTACTCTGCTTAATGAAACAAAAGCCAAGCAAAGTAATGTATATAGCTTTAGAGAAAAGGTAGGTTACTTTAGATTTCTCGCATAGAATAGTAGAGAGCCTTGTTCATTAAAGTTCTAAAAAATTAAGTTTAAGTTGAGTGAAGTATAAATGATTTGCCTTAAATAATAGCATTTATTTTTATTAGGTATGTATTTACAATTGAAGATATGGACATGGTAGCACCTTGCTACGAGCACTTTGTTAGTGGATTAAAATGGTTACAGTCTCAAGAAACTTCGACTGTCACGTGGAATATTGAACAAATATGCACGGTAGATTTTCCTCAGTATTTTACATATGAGCGAACAAAGGATTTAGTTTTATGGAGAATCGAATCTACAATCAAATAATTCTTTCGGTATGAAAATAACCCTGACTGATGTTTAACCCTACTCACTCTTTTGTTTATCATTGGTTCTCAAAATTATTACGTTAAATACAAGTAATGCTTTACTAAAAATAAAGGCCTTCATTTAGAACGTACAGACGAAAATGATCACTATAACAGATGGTATATTTAGCCTGTATACATAAACTCCACAAAAATGAGTACAGTATATGAATAAAAAATTAAGTTATCCATACCTCTTTAACCTACACAACAAAACTTCACAAAGATTCGTTGAAGTAATCGTCAAAACTGGAATCCATATCGTTCTGAGATGGCTTTCCAAACCCAACAGGAAACTAGAAAACCGTAAAAAAAATTTTTAAATACAAACGTCGTGTCCCAAAAAACTCGGAATTTTTGAAATTGTACTGTCTCCCTACCCAAAAAGTTTCTATTGGCCAAAATGTTACGTTCTATGAAATTTCAGCTCATTCGAAGGTGATTTAGGGGTCCCCAAAGTTTTCCCGAAAAATATTTAGTCGTCATTGCATCTCAGCATATTTGGTACCATTAATTAAGATGATCTTTGCTTGTAGATTCGAAAAACATGCAGTTTGATGGTACCAGATAAATAGACAAAAACTATCGCCAGTCAAAATCTCAAAAATTCCAGTATCATTGCCAAAGCTGCTTCTGCAACCTCTGATTTTTGGCACGTCCAACTTTTGTCATTATATTGCTGGCTTGCTCGGCATCTTTCTAATTTTTTTTTTTATGCAGGTTGGGGAGGCCAAAGGGAAAAGTGCACCCCCCCCCCCAATGTTAGAAGAAAGCCAAAATCAAGGGTTTTGTGTTGCTTTGTTTCGTTTCAGACATGTCCTCCCCGTCATCTTCAGTAGCGACACGTAAGCTCCAACGAAGTTTGGTTGATTGAACACATCCAAGACACAATCACTGCTGCTCGACTTCCATTAGGGCGTGATGTCGTGTCAAACTAAACTTTACTTATCATTGCAAACAAAAACTGACGATTCGTGAAAGCGCCCGGAGGGTACACGACCTAATTGTGCCTTTCCGGATTAAGTCGCGACTTCCCATACGACAAAAACAGCATATCCTGCAGGTCTTAGATCTGTACAGCCAACATATCAGTTTAATGAAACCGTGCGAGGAGTAACTCAAAAGACCCGTCGAATCAAGAAATTCAGCGAACTGATGGAGAAACTGTTGGTTCGACATTAGCCACGCTGAAGCGGATCGACTCATCAATATCGAGTTGGACGGACGATTTCTGGCATTGCAACGAGAGTCCTTGACTGGGTTCATTGGGTCTGTGGACAGTAAACTCGCTGCTAAAGAGACGAGAACAGCTCAACGTCTCAGTCGATTCGCCAAGTGTGTGTGGCACAGAAAACAGGAATCCCATTGCTTGTGGTTGGGATTGCTGCTTCCTTCATTGTAGATTTCCGAATGCTGGTATGCGTTCGTTCCAGGGCAGCAGAAACATTCTGAAATATGATGCGTTTGCGAGTGCCTCGTGGTGTGATGGCAGTCTCATCCCCAGTGTCTTCTTTTATACTGCTATTTCATGATTCCTCCTGCTCCCTTGCTCCTGTAGGTGGGATTCCTGCTTTCTGTGCCACACAGAACTCGTTGCAATGCCAGAAATCGTCCGTCCAACTCGATATTGATGAGTCGATCCGCTTCAGCGTGGCTAATGTCGAACCAACAGTTTCTCCATCAGTTCGCTGAATTTCTTGATTCGACGGGTCTTTTGAGTTACTCCTCGCACGGTTTCATTAAACTGATATGTTGGCTGTACAGATCTAAGACCTGCAGGATATGCTGTTTTTGTCGTATGGGAAGTCGCGACTTAATCCGGAAAGGCACAATTAGGTCGTGTACCCTCCGGGCGCTTTCACGAATAGTCAGTTTTTGTTTGCAATGATGATAAGTAAAGTTTAGTTTGACACGACATCACGCCCTAATGGAAGTCGAGCAGCAGTGATTGTCTCTCGGATGTGTTCAATCAACCAAACTTCGTTGGAGCTTACGTGTCGCTATTGAAGATGACGGGGAGGACATGTCTGAAACGAAACAAAGCAACACAAAACCCTGGACCTTGATTTTGGCTCTTTTCTTCTTCAATGGGGTGGGGTGGGGGGCACTTTTCCCTTTGGCCTCTCCTTCCTGCACAGAAAAAAAAAGAAAGATGCCGAGCAGGCCAGCGACACAATGACAAGAGTTGGACGTGCCAAAAATCAAAGTTTGCAAAAGAAGCTTCGGCAATCATACTGGATTTTTCGAGATTTTGACTGGCGATAATTTTTTGTCTATCTGGTACCATCAAACTGCATGCTTTCCGAATTTACAAGCAAAGATCTTAATGGTACCAAATATGCCGAGATGGAATGAATACTCAGTACGCAAGAGCTCACTGAATTCTGATTGGTGAAGAGTATATTGGGTATTTTTCGGGAACTTGGGGGGACCCCTAAATCACCTTCGAATGAGCTGAAATTTCACAAGACGTAACATTTTGGCCAAGAGAAACTTTTTAGGTGGGGAGACCGTACAATTTCAATTTTTTTGGGACTCTCTCTAAACCAGCCTCCCTGTTTATAGTCACACCACGCCTGTTAAATCGGGAAAAAAGAAATTGCATCTCAAAATTGAGCTAAGCCAGTGAGACCAATTAATTTTGTGAAGCTACATTTGAAATCTAAACTACATGTACGCTTAAAGTAAATGTCACGCTGCTCTTATTGGATGGACATTCCCTCTCAAATATTTTAAGTTTTCCTATTGAGCTACAGGCGCTCAAGTAATTTCATCTCTTCCCTATAAGCAAAATGAAGAAACAGGTTCAACCGACGATGACGGTAATAATTATTCCAGAGTTATTGCAATGTTTTCGCACTAATTGTCCTGAGCGCTATGTCAGTTTTCCCCTCCTAACTGATTATTAAATAATTTATAATGCGAGTGTGAACTGACAAAATATTGGTACGTTATCCACTGGGAAACGTCGGTGTTCGTTATGAGACATGGGCGTTGCCCAGACGCAGAAGACGATCACCCATCCAACTAAGTACTACTACTACCCACACCAATTGCTGCTAAACTTCACTGATCTTCAAGGAATCTGTGAAATGGCTTGGTCACGATGTAGCCCTAATATGGCCGTTAACAATCTACTCCAATTAAGTTTGCAAGGTTCAGTCCAGATGAGGTCCTTGAAACAGGATTTTTGTTTACTTTCTACATTTAACCTCTTTTGGACCACTGGGTCGAATATGCACAGCTTCCAATAAACGCACTCATAACTTAACCGTACAAAAACTTCGGTCGTTAAGAGGTTAAGGTATAAACTTGAAGAAAAGAATCGAAATAAAGGTCCAAATTTCTCGTGATGCTTGGACACTACGTTTGAAAGATTGGATGTTAGACATGGTAAAGATGGATTGAGGAAGGTAGCTCCAGAGTTAATCAGTTGAGTAGATGAAAGATTGAGAATACCGATCAACCCTTGCGTTATGGAGTTCGACAGAAAAAAGATGAAAATGTGTCGAATGTCTAGTGCTGCATGCTCTTCTGGAAGGAATCATATAGTCAGAAGAGCAGTGTCCGTTATAATGACGATAGTAAAAAGAGGAGGGCAACATTGCGGCGAGGAGAAAGGGATTGGAGACAGTAAGAAGCTGGGAATTGATGAGACGAAAAACTTTATTCCACCCGGTCAAGTAGAACTGTCGGGGTTGAGCCACCACATAAAGAGCTTACTCCATAAAAGTACGAACAAGACCCCTATATAGAGACAGCAACTCTCTGTGGGGGGGGGGGGGGGGGGGGGGGGGGGTGTTGAAGACTACGGAGTCGGTACACACCAAGCCTCTTAGAATCTGTTTTAGAAAGAGTATATGTGGATCATTCTTGGGAAGAGCTGGAGAAAAGGAAATACAAAGAATATTACAAGAGAAGGGAAAAGATTGAATCGTTGTTTTTGAAAATAAGGGGATAGTCATGTGGAAGATTGTGGCGTGTAGATAGAAGGAAATGGTTTTTGAGGCATTGAAAACCACGGGGTTTTTCTTTGCCGCAATCAGAAATAGTAGAAAGATCAGAGGTCAGGTGCGCCATAGCACTCTCTCGCGAAGCGTTGAATGATTTGATAGGGACGTTTTGCGAAGCTGGTGGAGAAGTGAAAGACAGAATCAGCGGCATGGGAGTGAATAGTACAAATCTTGTGTATGGTACAGAAGTTTCAAATATGTCAAGATACTTCTCCATTATCCATCAAACAATTGGACCGGCACCCGCTAACCTCTCGACAAATAAAAAATATAAAAACCAGAAAGACGTTTAATACGGTTTCACCAACCATACACACAGTGAAGTTACAGTATTGTAAAAAAAAGTTTCAGAACATGCAATGCATGTGGTCCCTAAACTCTGCTACACTAAAGAGTAATAAATATTCATTGTCTAACTAAGCTGCTTTTCAATTTTCAAAAGAACTTGCAAATTAGCTACAAATTACAAAAGCCAACAGGTAGGTACGCGTCTACTTTTCTTCAAAATTTACAAAGACGGCGAAAACATTTTAAGATGAACAAGGGTGGGGCAAAATATATTGAGTGCCCCTAGTACACACACACAAACACTAGGGGCACTCAATATATTTTGACCCCCACCCTTTTTTCTTAGCTAAATAATAGGCCATGGGGCTGAAATGTCTTTTGGGCCGTAAGTTCGAACTTTCTGCGCTTCACATAATCGGATTTTTCCAGTTTGAACCTCCCCTCCTTGTATAAAACCGATGGTTAACGCAGTTTCGAAAATGGCGTCCGACAGTGATGTGCGTCGTAAATAGAGCTGTTATTGAGTTCTTGACCGCAGAGAAGGAAACAGTTGGAAATATTCACAAACGTCTACAAAACGTTTACGGAGATGATGATGTTGATCAAAGCACAGTTGGAGAGAGAGCTCGATGATGAGCCACGCAGCGGTCGCCCGGCATCGGCTGTGACATCTCACACTGTGCAACGTGCTAACAGCATCATTCGATCAAATCGGCGCGTCACATACAAGGAGCTATCACTGGAGCTAGGAATTAGTGAAGGAAATGTGAATACGATAATTCAGCAACTGGGATACTCAAAAGTGTGTTCACGGTTTGTTCCTCGCCAACTGACTGACAAGATCACAAAGCCCAAAGAAAATAAATTGCTTCTGAGTCGTTGCTTGGTTCGATACGAGACAGAAGGGGATGAGACCTGGGTACACCACTTTGAACCTGAAACAAAACGCCAATCCATGGAGTGGCATCACGCAGACTCCCCACGCAAGAAAAAGTTCAAAATGGCTACCTCTGCAGAAAAGGTTATGGCCACCATCTTCTGGGACTCCATCCATCCAGGATCTGACACCTTCAGACTTCCATTTGTTTGGGCCAATGAAGGATGCTATTCATGGAGGAAAGTTTCAGAGTGACGATGTGGTGGTTGAGGAGGTTAAGAGGTGGCTCCAGCGGAACCCAGCGGACTTTTACCAGCAAGGAATAAAGGCCCTTGTTTCGAGGTGGAGGAAAGCCGTAGAAAAGGATGGAGACTACGTAGAAAAATAAAATCTTGTAACTACTCGTGTACAAAATTTCTGGAACTTGCAAGGAAACTTGGAAAGAAAAAAAAAAAGGTGGGGGCAAAATGTATTGAGTGGCCCTCGTATATCAGTAATATGTCCGCTGCGCTTTGCACAGCAAATGCCCCCAAAGACAACCTAAGGGGATACTGGGAGGGGAGGGTGTGTTACTAAAACCTTCTGTGGTTTTCTCTTAATGTGCATACTAAATTTAGTGCAAATTACCCTAGCCGCTTAGGGGAACTGGTGGTGCGGATACGTTACTAAAACTTTCCCTGGTTCTTCCTTATGTGGATACTTAATTTGGTGTAGATAATCCTAGCCGTTTAGGCGTGTATAAACGAACACAGATCTACGTATACATTATAAATTTTGCTAAGGCATTTCACAAATGTGATAATGAAAAAAACACATGAACGGTAAGAAATGGCATGGCAGACAAATTAGGTAGATGGATCTAGTTTCTTTGAAGAGCGTGAGCAAATTCTACCAGTATAAGGGGGAAAAGTCGGAGGTGCATCGCTCAGTTCCAAAGGGAAAAGTAGGGGAGAACGGGGGTTAGTACGCCACTCTATTTTTATTTTAATGCCTTAAAATTTTCATAAAATTGATGAAAGAACTGGATATTAAAATTATTTAAAAGTTCAGTGACGCGCACACGTCATCAATATGTTGTCAAAATATAGACATTTCTTTGACTTAGTCATTTCAGTTAAAAAATACCGAGATGGCGAATGTGCCCCACTATAGGGGTACTTTCGCCATACTTAGGTTCACCTTCACCTGAAGCTAACTTGCCTAGAGAAGAAATTATTAACAAAATGGGAGTAGAAAATACCAAAAAAATATTACAATGAAATTGAGTAGGGCAGAGTACCTAAATCTAACAGCATTGAGATTCTTCTTGGGGGGGGGGTCACCTTCGCCAAACAGGCGAGCAGAGGCGAAGGTGCCCCTAAAAAAAATCTCATAAAACAACAAATTTTTTTTCTTACCTGCGCTTTAACACGTGCAGCCTACCCTCTTGCTTGTGACAAACTGACGAAATAATGATCGTTTTGTTTCTTAAATAGATCTGTGCATGCGCATTAGCAGTTACTTTGTCTTAATATGGGTATGGCGAAGGTACCCCAATGGCGAACTAACTCGCTCTCCCCTACTTGCTTTACTGTTATTTATAATCATGCTAACCATAAAAGATAATGAAATAACCAGTAATGGCACATGAACGTGTTTTGCTGACAATACAAAAATCAGGACAAAAAAAAAAAAAAAAAAAAATAGGATATAGTTTTTACCAGGGGAAACAAGAGAACAGAGGTGTCGAGAATACGGCTATATGAGATTTAACAGCAAATATTTTCACCTCTTAAGGTAAAGGAAAAAATAGGAACAAAATTATTGACTAGAAAATACGGGTCCGGACGTATTCCAAGCCCACACTAAAGACAAATGCCTGTAAAATACAGGCCATTCATAAAATACGTTCCCATAAAATATAAGATAAAAGTAATTCTTTCGAAGGACCAGCTAAGTTTCTTAAAATTTTATTTAAATAGAAAATTTATAGTCTTTAAATGGAGTTATAATTTTCATGTATACCCTAATTGAAGCTCCATGTGTAAATTTACAACGTAAATATCAACGAATACAAACCTAACAAAAAATAGTTAAAGTAACCAAACTGAACCCTCATTAATGATCAAGCAGCAATGTAACTTAATTTTCGACTTAATTAAATTTGAAAATAATAATGATTATTTTGAAATTTTTTTTTGTAAAACACTTTATTTACCTATTTAAATTACGAAGCTAAAAGCAGCTTATTTAACTCATTTCTTATAACGACAATGCTTGGGGTTATTTAACTTCCTTCATAACCACAAAGATCGCGTGACGAAAGAAACCTACAGCTTTAAGTGGGATCCGAGCCACGGGTCACTACATCAGCTGAATGGAGAATAGTCACCTATTCCACTTATAAACGGACGGAACGTCGCTTGACTTTCAACTGAAGGAAGGCCGACTTGAAACGATACTCCGACGTGGCCAGTACCCGGCCACGTGGCCCACCCACTTAAAATACATATATTGGTGACATTACGTGCTTTGCGCAACTTATTTGAATGAAAGTTATTTTATCTTACAAATCACCTACAAATCACCAAAACAGTCCGTATTTCCTTCATTTATTCATCTAAGATAATGTCCAAAGCCAGCTTTTTTTTTTTTTTTTTTTTTGTACGATAGAGAAAAAAAAATTTCTTACCTCCTGTCTCAAATTCTTGGAAGGTTGATTTAAAATTACGTGCGACGCTGGACCCTTTTTTTTCCTCTTTCGATTATTTTGTTTGAGGTGATGGTACAGTACCTGAAGAGTTCCTCTGAAATAGAATAAATTTAATTAAATGAAAATTACATTGTGTTGAAAAACCGCTGTACAATATTGAAAATCAGTGTAACTCTAGATTCTAGAATCACTTTATTTCTACCTTCTCAAATGCACTTCTCTTTCAAATGCCAAGCTGAGATTATTTTTACAATGATCTATTTCTTAGAAAAAACATCACCTTTTGAGAAAATCAAGCATACAAGAATCAGGTGAACAGCCCAGTTACGTAATTACAAAATGAGACAATAACCAACCTTTTGGGTTAATTCATGATAGATGACGTAACCTTTGGAACTCTCGCCTCAGCCCCTCATACAAGGACCCATATAAACCAATCATAGTGACAAAAACGAGAACTAGATAGGCAAGCACAGTTAATGATAACTGAGTTCTGGACATTAATTTTTTGCAAACAGACGAGAGAGAATAATGCCCAAACAATTACTTGGAGGAATACCAGATCTAATTCTCTTTTTCTGTGACAAATGAGAATCTATACAAAGAGCATTGCATTGGTAAGGAAATGGGGAGCTTTACATCCAGAAAAAGACCAAGAAGGCTACATATGACAAGTTCACAAAACCATCTATTAAGACCACAATACTAAACTTTTAGCCACGCAATAGAAAAGTAACTGTTGCCGGATTTCAGCAAGTTAACTTTAAAAAGAGGGAGAAAACACTTCACTCCTTTGCGAAAAAATGTGCTATTATTTACAATGGTTTTTATGACGTACCAGGTGCCTCTGTGCTGACACCCTGCCGAGGCAAACTCTTTCATCTGGCACGTTTCCTTCCTGTTGGAAGTTCGCTTTCATTCACCCTGTCCCAAAGGGGGATCGCTCTCATCCTTCCGACTATCGTTCAAATGCTTTGATTTCTTGTCTTTCTAAAGTTTTGGAATCTATTCTTAAGAAGGTTTTTAAATACCTCTTTTCACAATCATCTTTCAGATCATTAATATAGATTCGCCAAGGTACGCTCTACTGGCGATCTTCTTGCATATCTCTCTGACTCTTGGTCATTCTCCTTTCGGGATTTCGGTAAAAACTTTGCTATTACGCTAGACATATCAAAAGCTCTTGATAGAGTCCGGCACAATCCTTAATTTCGAAACTGCCCTCCTCCGGTTTCTATCCTTTTATCTGTGCCTTCATCTCCGATTTCCTTTGTGGCCGATCTATAGCTGTGGTTGCAGATGGCCAATGTTCTCCAAAAGTGGTGTTCCTCATGGCTCTGTCCCGTCGCCCACTCTTTTCCTTTTATTTATCAATGATCTATTAAGTCGCACTTTCTGTCCTATCCACTCCTATGCCGAAGATTCCACTCCACTTCTCCACCCGCTTCACAAAGCGTCCCTTTCAACAGACACTCAATGCTTCGCGTAGGACGGATATAGTACACCTGAGCTCTGATATTTCTGCTATCTCTGACTTGGGCAGAGAAAACGTTGTGACTTTCAATGCCTCAAAAACTCGGCTCCTTCATCTGTCTACTTGTCACAATCTTCCACACGACTATCCCCTTACCTTCAACAATACACAACTCAATCATTCCTCTTCTCTTAACATTGTTAGCGTTTCCTTTTCTCGTGATCTTTCCTCGAAAAATCACATATACTCTCCTTCTAAAACAGCTTCTAAGAGTTTAGGTGTGTTGTACTGCCTCCGTAGTTTCTTCACCCCATTCAGTTGCTCTCTCTGTACAGGAGTCTTGTTCGTCCTTGTATGGAGTATGCTTCTAATGTATGGGGTGGTTTAACCTACAAAGCTGTAGTACTTGACTGGGTGAAATCAAAGGCTTTTCGTCTCATCAACTCATCGCCTCTTACTGACTGTCTTCAATCCCTCTCTCTTCGCCGTAATGTTGCCTTAATCTCTCCTTACTATCGCTATTCTAACTAGGGGTGCACCGGATATTCGGCCGGATATAGGCCAAGACATTAGAAAATTAACACCTGTATGAAAATCTGCCATATGACAACACATTACTAATAATATTTTATATACAAAAAAAATGGAAAGCCCTCCAGGGCCCACCCCTAAACCAGTCCAGCAACACTTTTTACATTAAATCAACACAATACTGATGACAAGAATAAATAAAACATCTGTCCATCCTTAATGATTACAGTTCAATTGATATAATCAGAGCTTTTTATAAAAACGTCTAGGCGTTAAATTTTTTAAAAAGAGTAAATATTGCTAAACCCCTGCACTGGCTTTCCATTCTTTTTTCTCCTTTTTTTCCTTTATTTTCAAAACAATACAAAACATTACAAGCTTGACAAATGTAAAACAATACACTGAATACAATATAAAATGCCTGGAATGAAATCAATGAATGGAGGGCAGTATTGTGTAGGTCAGATGCTGCCATTCAGCCTGGAGGTCTTCAGAATAAAAAAACTCAACAGTGATTTTGAACTTTTTTCCATTGTGGTGCAGAAACGAGAATTTCTCCTCTTTTAGGCAATATTCGGGATCGCCTTGCTTCATAGATGTTTCCATATTCAGAAAACATTCTCTCTGAAAATACAGAGGATGCAGGTGTGCAGAGAAGCTTTGAAACAATAGTTTTAAGGAGAGGAAATCGGTTCTCCTGCTTCCAAATTTGAACTGGACAGCGTTTCCTATCTACAAGAGGTTCAGATGCATATCGGTCTAACTCCCCTGCAATCAGGAGAACAGGAGCAGTCTTTTTTTCAAATTTTCTTCTCTTGTAACTTACTTCCCCAGATTGCTCTCCTCTTGTGATCTCCATAAAACACGCTTCGAGACTGTCCTCTTCGTCTTTTCTCTTTCGCATAAGAGAACTGGAATTTGAGCTTCTTTTGCTTCCACTTTCATTACCTTCACTTTCACCAGAATCATTAACACCTTTGTCATTTTCAATACCTATGACTTCTTCAATCAGCCAGGATTTAGCCTGCTCTTTTTGATCTTGTTGAAAGAAAGATAACTTATACCGCGGATCTATTGCAGTCGCAGTCACATAGGACCTGTTTTTCATTATGTTCAAAGACTTCCCATCATTACTCTCCGACAAGAAACACGCTCGAAGAGAAGTCAGGAGTTCTCTCTTTGTCGTTTGAACACCTTGGTCATCATGGCCAATCTTTGTAAAATACAAATGCTCGGGATTACGGAAGACAAAGTTGATTTTTCCAAACTCATTTCCTGAGTTAGTTGGAAGAATGGTTTTAATATTTTAAGGAGATTTCGTATCAGTGTCCACTCGAAGGATGTGATGGTAGGTAATTCACTATGATCAGCCAAATACAGTTGCACTGGAATTTTTAATTTATATAATCTTTCTAGCATCAAATATGCACTGTTCCAACATGTTGGGACATCTTGAACCAATAGGAGAGGCTCAAGATTTTGCTGCACTTGAATGTGTTCGAAATTGTTACAGGCCAAAGGAGAATGATTAAAATGAGTTGCAAGGCAGAGACTTTTTGCAAGGATATCAATTACACTCCTCTGAACCATAATTGAGTCACTAATAACCAGTTGGAGTAAATGAATGCTGCAGTGTATTGAAGGTATTTCAGCCAGGTCACTACCAAGAGCCATATTACTAGCTCCATCCCTCACCAATAAATTCCTCTTATTTGCATCAAGATCCCAACTATCTCACATAGAGCGAAACTTTTCAGATATATTCTTGCCAGTATGCAACCCTGAGAAATGAGAGGCATGTAGCACAGCATCGTATCTTTCAAAATCTTTACCTATCCAGTGACCCGATAATGATATAAAACTTTCTTGAGAGGTTGTGCATGTCCATATATCTGAAGAAAAGCTGACATGCTTTACTTCTTCCAGCTTCTGAGCAATTTTAGACTTGAACTCATTATAAAGATGAGGAATTATAGTATCAGAGAAGTACCTTCTGCTTGGTAAGAGATATCTAGGTTGGAGGTAGGCCATTAGATCAATAAAACCATCATCTTCAACTAAAGTAAATGGCTGGTTGTCCAAAGCCATCATCATGCCAATTTTACGATGAATCATCACAGACCTGGAGTCATTGATGTCCCATATTTTTTTAGATGAAAAGCTTTCCTCTATTGAGATCTGCTTACTCATTTGGTCCATTTTCTTTTCTTTCAGAGTACTACCAGTAGAAGTTGATGGTCTAGCCCCTGTATTCTATCTATGCCTATTTCCTTTGATTCAGTCGCAGCTATTCTTTTTTTGTCATTTTCGTTTTTGGCTTCAGCATACTCTTTTGGGTGATTAATCTTCAAATGATTATGAAGAGGTGTTGTGCTAAAAGACTTCTGGCGACCTTTCTCCGTCCCACGTTTGATAATCTTTTGGCAAATATTACACTTTGCAGTGATATCGTTAGGATTATTTATTGTATACAGTGACCACACAAAACTTGTCATGATTAATACTTAATAGTTTAATACAACACAAGAACCTGAAAGAGAACAAAACAATTAAACATCTGAATATACTTAAATTATTATTTATCTTATATTTAGGGGGGTGCTTGCCCCCAATGCAAAACAAAACATAGCAATACGAGTGTAAAAATAATACGGTACCTAATAATATATGTCTGGTATCCAGCCAGATGTGAAAAATTCATATCCAGTGCACCCCTAATTCTAACGGACACTGCTCTTCTTAAATCTCTAACTGCATGCCTCCTCCTTTAAGGAGAGCACACAGCATCAGACTTTCAACACATTCTCATTCCTTTTCTGTCCAACTCTCTAACGCAAAGGTTAATTGTATTTTCAATCATTCATCCATTCAACCAGTGAACTCTGGAACAATCTTCCTCAATCCATCTTTCCCCCTGTGTATGATCTCCAATCTTTCAAATGCAGTGTCTCTAGGCATCTCAAAAACCATGGAACATGATTTTGGCTCTCTTCTTCTTCTTCTATGGGAGGGGGGTATGCTTTTGCGGGCATTAGCTCTTGGCCCCTACTTCTTGTAATAAAAAAGTATTTGTATTTGACAATTCCAAAATTACCATATTTATATTTGTAGTTGACAAAGTGTATTTGGCCCCAGCCCTGATATATATATATATATATATATATATATATATATATATATATATATATATATATATATATATATTAGGGTGGTCCAAATCCATAGGGGAAATTTCAAAATTGTCTTAGATAGTCTCCACAAGTGTGGTTTTTGTCCATTTAGTGTCCACATGGTCTATGCAAAATTGCAGCGTGATTGGTGAATATTTAGAGGTCGCCCCACTCTGAATATATATATATATAATGTACTTTTTCTTCCGTAGGTCCGATGGCTCAAACTCGATCAATTCCAAAAGTTTGGCTTCTAGGGATGGCAACTGGAACTTTATCCACGTCAAGGCTCCCTACATGCCTTGACGCCCTCCTCTTGGGGCAATACCACCACATCAATCAAAAGCAAACCACCTCCGACAGTCTGAACCAGGCATGCCAGAGGGTGATTGAAGTCTGGACCCGAGCGCGGATCCCAACTCAACGGATCGACTCCTGTGTCCGTAAGCTTTCAAAGCTTTTAGACCGCTACAAAACACTCAAGAAGCACAGGACCAGGCAACGTGCCAGCGATAGAATGAATGAAGACATCTTCAAAGCGGACATCCAGGAACTGTTTGACATCGCAACCAGTGATGCCATGAGCACAATCGTCAACGTTGAGGACCGAAATTTCCTGTCCATGCAGCGCAAGGACGTCAATTCTTGCAGCATGGCTGGCATTGATAAGGAAACGACTACACAAGAGGACAGAAAGCGATCCAGAATGGAGAAGGAAGCCAAGAGGAAGGCAAGGCATGAAGCAACACAGAAAGATTTGGAAGAAGCAGGAGTGTCATCAATTGATCTTTCCTCTTCTTCCCTTTTTTCGCAAGACGACGACGACTATAGACCATCGGTTCCGATTCCTTCTTCGTCTGAAGCTCCGGCACCAAAGCGTCCCAAGAACAAGGTTACGAACATTTTCCAATCTCCAGAAGTCATTGGAGCAATGGATCGCACCAATCTTTCTGACCGGAATGCTGTTTTCGTAACTGGAGCTGTATTACAGGCCGCGGGGCATGATCTGTCTGGGATGACGTGCTCTCGGAGCTCTATTCATCGCTACAGAGAAAGTGGGCGAGAACAGGCAGCTCAAGAAGACCTAGAATCATTCTCTCTAGAAGACCCTGTCCTTCTCCATTGGGACGGAAAGCTTCTCCCCGGCATTGAAGGGAAGACGAATGTGCATCGGATAGCAATCCTTATAACATTCAATGGACAGGAGAAGCTGCTTGGTGTCCCAAAGATGAAACAAGGAACTGGAGAAGCACAGGCCCAGGCATGCCTTCAAACTATGAAATTATGGAACGTGGAACAGCATGTGAGAGGTCTCGTCTTCGATACCACTGCGTCAAACACGGGTTTACATCGCGGAGCCTGTGTCAGGATTGAAGAAGCATTGGGTCACGAGCTAGTTTGGATCGGTTGTCGACATCATATACTTGAAGTCGTACTTGCTGATGTCTTTGCCTCAATATTTGGCTCAACAGGAAGTCCTGAAACAGGCCTTTTTAAGCGATTTCAAAAGGAATGGCCATCTCTCTCCCACGAAGCATTTGTCTCAGCATCGGACAGCTTGTTCGAGAACCCTCAACTCCAAGAGATGAGAAAAGAGATGCTCACTTACTTACCTAACGCTCTTCAGGCAAGCCAACCTCGTGACGACTACAAGGAGTTCCTTGAACTATCTTTGCTCTTCCTGGGGGGAAAGACTGGTGGTCAACTCTTTATCCGAGCTCCGGGTCCCATGCACCACGCGAGATGGATGGCGAAGGCGATTTATGCGCTCAAAATCTACCTCTTTCACTATCAATTCAAGCTCACAGCACGCGAAGAACGAAACGTGACTCAGCTGGCTTTATTTGTCAGTCTGATTTACGTCAAGTACTGGCATGAAGCGCCAATGGGGACACAAGCTCCTCTCAATGATCTCAAAATGCTGCATCTTCTGGAAAAATATCCACACGGAGGAGCCGCACAAGCGGCGAAGACAGCTCTAAGACGCCACCTGTGGTACTTGTCGGAGCATCTGATTGGACTGGCCTTCTTCGATAATAGGATCGATCCTGATACCAAAAGGAGAATGGTTCAACACCTCCAACATCCCCAAAAGAATGGCTGCCCCCGACGAATCGACATGGCGGAAGCTGGTGTTGAAAATGATGTGGCATCCTTCGTCACGAAAAGGACATTGACCCTCTTTGATGCCTTGAAAGTTGGAGGTAAGGAGGAAGCGCGCCAGTTACTTCAAAAAGATCCACGGGAATGGCCAAATGACAAGAACTACAGGGAACTTAGAGATCGCGCCTTAAAGATGAAAGTCGTCAATGATGCTGCCGAGCGAGGTATTGCTCTCGCACAACGCTACAATGACACTTTGACACGAAACGAGGACCAGAAGCAGTACCTCCTACAACTCGTAGCCGCCCACCGAAAACAGATACCAATACCATCCAAGGCGACTCTGATGCAGAAGAAATAATGAAGATACACCCATTATCATGTCCTATTGTCTTACTGTTTTCTTTCATATTCTTTGAGAACCAAAAAAAAATTTAGTTATTCAGTTGTCTATATATTTTCCCAAATTTTCAAAAAGGGGGCAAGTGGGGCGACCCCTAAATATTAACCGAATAACGTGAAACTTTGCACAAATACTGTCCACACCAAGAGGCATAAAACCAACCTTGTGGAGAGAACTTAGTCGATGCTTTAACTTTTTGGACCACCCTAATATATATATATATATATATATTATATATATATATATAAAAAATACACACCCCCGACGAGAAAAAACCCGACGAGAAAAAATGGAGAGAGATTCCAAAGCCTTTCATGTACTGTATTCAACAAATGTAAATTTTAAACATGTTCTGACCGTATTTAAAACAATTGGAATTAACATAGTCTTTCAGTATAAAAACACTTAAATCTTGCCTAACAAAGAACAGCTCAGATAATGCAGCTGGCTCTGTCTACTCGACTGGATGTAAACAATGGGACTCAGTTTATGAAGGTCAAACTGGGAAAACTTTAGACATCAAAGTAAAACAGCATAAATGTGTGTAGGATGGCAAATAATTTTAATGCATTGTTTAACCTTATGTTTAGATATAATCACAGTATTAACTAGGACAGTTCTAAACTGCCTGTTAAAAATAAAGACATACCGTAACTGAAAGGAATATTCTGGAATGTGCATTCACATACTTTATAAACAATTTCAGTAACAGTTTAGGAAATTATAAATTGGACCACATCTTGTTAAAATACCTTTATCCTTTAATTAATATTTGTTAAATTTTTGTTAATCTCTCCTAACTATTTTGTTTACACTGTACAGATATATAATTATATACTGTATATATATATGTATATGTATATATATATATATATATATATATATATTATATATTATTTTCAGCTTTTTCCTTTCATTTCCTGATGAATTGCAGTTTAATCTCAGCCAGTGAACTATTTTTTTTTAAATAATTAAATAACTTTAGATAATCTACAAACATTTAAAATTCAAATATTCTTTAGCTAAACATCTTCTTGTTAAATTTGTATGACTTATAAATAGGCCTAGGCAAAATAAGCCTTTTATAAAAATGTAATTTACTTTAAATTATGCAAATATTATATTATTAATGTGTTTGAAATAAATTTGTAAATCAACATTTGCAATCAAACCTGGAGACTTGAACCAACAATAATCAAAGCTATTGGACTATTATGAAAATTTATGTTAGCTGACATAGTGGTTCACTGATGGATAGAAAATAACCACTCGTCATTTAGTTGTGACAGTTTATCTCAGAAATGAACTATGGAAATCAAATTACTTTTAAAAGATAGACTTACTTTTGTTCAGATTTTAAAGCATTTTGTGGTGAAGTAGGGATGGATGAAGGTGTTAATATCTTATTTCCCCACTCACTGAGAAGAGCTGAACGTGGTGTTAATCCAGGACAAGTTCCTTTGAACTTATCTTTTTCCTTTGGAGTTTTAATAGTCAAGGATTCATTTAAGTCCGCTCCAAGAAGATCACACAAGGCCTACAAATATAAGTCCTCTCTGAAGAATTTTTTTTTTTACGCTTAAAGCCAAATGCTTACGCCAAATTATGTTAAAACATTGCCAAAGAATCCACACACAAATGACTAAAACAGTTTTAAAATTCAAATATATGAAAATATGACATTACCTTACCATATTACTTTTCTTTCCAAAAGAAAATCAAAAATATCCATTTCTTTTTCATTGTGCAACTGGTTTAGTAGAAAATTCTGCCTTTCTTTTAAGTACTTAAGAGTTCCTCTTTTTCCTGAAACTTCTATAAAAATGAAAAAATTGTGATAATTAAAATTATATAATTGTTTTTTCAATACTAACTAAAAGTTACTTTGTAAAAAATGTCTGCTATGAGGTGCAGGGTTTACTATTCAAACAAGCAAGCTTAATATTTATTTATTTTTTTTTTTTTTTTGTAGAAAGGAGGGGCCAAGGGTGGGTGCCTCCAAAAATTGGCACCTTTATAAGAGAGAGCCAAAATCAAGGTCTCCAATGGTCAAGATGCTATGCTTTTTATAAATTTTGAAAAGATTGTGTAGTGTGTAAAATGCACGCGTGTGTAGGGAAGAATAGAGGGAGAAGTGTGTGCTTGAGCATGCTGGACTGCTCACAGGGTAGATGAGAGAGAAAAAAAAGATCAACCAAAGAGGACAGTAATGGGTAAAATGGGAGTTCCAGCACTCCCTGTCTCCTACCTAATGTTCACCCAAGAGTACTTCCCTGATTGATTGGTGTTTACACTCTCTTCCTCGTATATTGTGGGAAAATAATGCTAAATGGTCATTAAAATGGGTTCACCAATCACACACACACAGTACAGGGGGTTGACAAAAGTAAATAGACACCTTCCATTTTTTCCAGTTTTCGATTAGATAATAAATAAAAGTCAATAAATAATAACACATTTATTGAATCATGTTGCTTTCCCCTTTGCATTATGTAAAGCTGATGCACATTGAATTTTGCCACTTACTCTTCAGGACAATCATCATGGTGTCTATTTACTTTTGTCAACCCTCCATACATTACAAAAGTTTACAGTATTTAATAAAGCTTTTGTAATATCCTACGCAAAAAACAACCTAATCCATAAACTTCTAAGTTTCTAAATATTTAAGAATGGAAAACTTCATTACAGTAAAAATTTGCCAAATTTCGAAAGCTTTACAAATATTTAATTTGAATGATAGGGAGTATATATTTTCAATTTATAGCTGATGCCAAAAAAATCCCAAGTCCCCATAGATGCAGAGTGGGACTTAAATTTTTCAAAAGAGTTTGCACACTGAATACAAAAATTTTACAAACACTTTACAAATATGCAGTAATAAGAATGGCACCTTTACAATTTAAGGTATTTCTTAAAAGTTCACAATGACAAAGAAAATGTTATTAGTTTACTTGACATTTGGTAGGTGAACAAATCAAATATTGTAGGTCTAAATGATTAATTATATACATTACATTATCCAGGGATGAAGTGAAAGTGGCATTTTGCAAGCTGAAAAATGGAAAAGCAGCAGGTACGAATGGGATATATGGAAAAATTATTAAGTATTGGAGTTTGAAAGTGTCAGAGTGGTTATGGTGCATATGTCAAAGTTCATAGACAAATGGGAATGTGGCTGAAGACTAGAGGAAAGCAATAATTGTTCCATTGTATGAAATGAAAGGTGAAAGGAGTGAATGTAAGAACTGCATGCAGAGGTATAAATCTGTTGACTGGAGTGGGGAAGCTGTATGATAGGATAATGATAGAAAGAATTTGTAGTATTATAGAATGTTTGGTGAGCAATGAGCAAGGAGGGCTCTGAGGTGGAAGAACGTATGTGGATCAAATTTCAAAGTGATTAGAAAGCATAAGTAAATAGACAATGTGTGTGTGTGTGTGTGTGTGTGTGTGTGTGTGTGTGTGTGTGTGTGTGTGTGTGTGTGTGTGTGCACGCTCCTCATAGCAGTTCCAAGCACTGGTCTCTTCACATGAAGGTCAAGCTGGTGGCCCTGCCTCTACACCTGGCTTAATGGAGGATCGAGTTGCTCTCTTGCACTTTCCACTGTACATAGCCAGGTACACCTGGCTCATCTGGTACTGTCCTGAACCAGGCATCTAACCTCCTTGTAAAGATTTCAATTTTGACCCCTCTCATGTTCCTGAAGTCCTTTGGAAGCTGGTTAAAAAGTCTTGGACCCCTGACAACCAAGCTGTTTTCTTTCAATGTTGGGGAGGTCTCTTGTTAGGCCTTTAGTTTGGGAACATTCCATATTCTGCCTTTCCCATTTTCCAGTGCTGTTTGGGTGGTAACTGGGTTTAGTTTGAGGTTTGGTACCAGTTTTTTTTATCATTTTCCATGTATACAGTATATTGTGGTGTCTCTCCCCCTTCTTCTTTCTAGGGAGTACAGACTTAGTTTATGTAGTCTTTCCCAGTTGTTGAGTTCTTTGCAGTCATCAATATTGGCTCTCTAATGTTTCTGCATCTTCTAGTTTATTAATTTCTTCCTTCTTGTATGGGGACATCAAGATTGAGCAGTAGTGATGTACCAATACCAAAATTTTGGCTGATGATACTGATACTAATACATCAGTACATCACTACTGAGCAATATTCATGTTTTGGTACGATCAGTGTTTTCAGCAGGGGAATCATTACTGTCTTGTTCCTTCTTTTGAAGGCTCTTAGTACCTGTCCGGCGACTCTTTTTGCTTTGTTTATCACTATCTGATTTTGTCTCTTGAATGTTGCATCATTGATATATATATATATATATATATATATATATATATATATATATATATATATATATATATATACATATATATATACAGAGACATGCAAGAAGTAAATAGACACCCTTAATTTTATGGTAAAATGTATGCATCCAATTTTTTTGCCATTATTATGACTAATATTCGTTTCCTACATTTCTATCCTTGAAGAAGGACTTATGCCAATATTCTCAAGTGGTAAATTGAAGAAGACAGCTGCCTGTTCATGGAAGATGGAGCCCTATGCCATACTGCAAAAAAGACGAAAGAATGGGAGGAGCGAAATGGTATCAAACGACTTCCTTGGCCGAGTCAGTCCCCTGACATGAACCCCATAGAACACGTGTGGGCAATACTAGACAAGACTATGTAAAAAGCACAAAAAACCAGTAACACGATCAGAATTGAATCTTTTACGCCAAACTGTTACAGCAAAATCTGGGCTGTCTATTTACTTCTTACATTCTCTGTGTGTATATATATATATATATATATATATATATATATATATATATATATATATATATTTGGGGTTGGTGGTAGACTTATGAATGCAGTAAAGTTAGTGATGGAAGTAGTGCATGTGTGAGAATAAATAAAGAACTGAGTGAATGGTCTGATATATGTTGGTGTGCCTCAAGGATGTGTGATGTCTCCATGGGTGTTCAATCTGTTTATGGATGGAGTGATGAGAAAGGCGAGTGTGAATGCTAAAAAGGGGAAAGAATCTGGTGTGATAACTTGAGAAGTATGTGTGGCATGTGCTAGATTAACCCATTTGCGGTGCAACCCATAATATCACAGGCTCTCGCTTCTGACCATTTCTGCACAGCCCTGTATATATACTACTCAAAAGAAGTTAAGGGTCAAAGGAAATTTTTTGATCATTTTTGTAAGTTTGTCTTTTTAAGCCAGATAGGGTTAGAATATCCCCCTTTGGGTTGTCATTCGGACTATAGACATCATGTTATTATGGGACATGCAATCATTGCACTTATCTTTGAAACTTTTTAAGTTAACCCAGATTTCCTTTTCATAGATTTGAAGCACGAACTTAGACTAAACTGACAAACTGCCTCGAAACCCCATTGTGACACCTCATGCACCATTTGCACGTGTTGCATGAGTGTCATTCCATGCATGCCAATTTTAGCAATAAAAGGGCTGAGCATTTTCATTCATCATCACTTGAAATTTGAAGATGGTTCGACGACAACTCAGCATCCAAGACAGGGGAAGGGCCATTGGCTGGCTACAAGATGGACATTATAGTGTGGACCAAAATGGGGGTAAATTATAAAGTTGAAGAAATCCTTGTTCCACATTAATGCCCTTGTTCCTTTGGACCAGATAGACATGTCAGCAAACTTTTGGTCAAATATGAGAATATTTAGGGGTCCCGAGATTTAATGATTTATAAAAATTTTCCAATGAATAAGCGCGCTTAGAACATCAATGATCAACTCAACTCTTGAGTTGCAACTTGATGAAAAATTTCTTCTTATTTAAGAAATTTTTTGGTGTTAATAGAGTACAAAAACAATCTTAGATCATTATTTCGGAGAAAATTATTAATAAGGAAAACAAATATCAAGAGTAAGCATTTTGTCCTGGAGAGCCTTTAGTTCTTCAATGGGATGGAAAAATGCTCCCAGAGATATCAGGTTAGTTTTTTTGTCTGATTAATTTAGCATATTTATATTTATCTCTCAGGTGAAAACTTAGTTGTGGGTCTGGTTTTCACACCTAGGCAATGTGTTATTATCTGGTTGGTTTTAATTAAACATTTTGATAGCTAAATTTCTATTTAATTAGGTTACATTTCACTGTCTGAAGCTAGTTTTCACAATCTACACCATTTTACCTTCAAATTAAAATAAATCAAGTTTAATTTAAAATAAGTCAAGTTTAATTTAAAATTATATATTATATATATAAATATATTAAATATAAAATAAAATATTAAATATATAATATAATATATATAAATAAATAATATAAAATAAATATATATAAATTATATAAATTATATATTTTAACTTTTTTTGCAGGCGAAGGAAGAACGGAAAGGATTGCAGTGTTAGTCAGTGGGAATGGTGAAGAGAAATTGCTGGGAATTCCTAAAGTCACTGCTGGCACGGGTACGGAGATGGCTCGTGTTTGCATTTCTCTCCTGCAAGAACATGATATGACCCAGAGAATTATTGGGCTGTCATTTGACACAACAGCATCCAATACCGGAATCCATGCTGGAGCTTGCACTAAAATTGAACAAGAACTTGGAAAAGAGCTTTTATATTTTGCCTGCAGACACCATATTTATGAGATTGTCCTATCTCAAGTCTTCCAGACTTCTATGGGCCATTCCTCTGAACCTGATATTCCAATCTTCAAAAGATTCAAAACTCAATGGGATTTTATGGATCATTCTCAAATCACAACTGCTGTTGATTCCCAAAGCTGCAGAATAATTGAGAGTTCAAGATTTAAAAAATCAAACTCTAATCATGAAGGAGGCACTCAACTCTAAACAGCCAAGAGATGATTATAAATAATTTTTTCAACTTGTTTCTTTGTTTTTGGAGAAGAAAGCATTTCTAATACTACCTTGAAGAGAACTGGAGCGTACCATCATGCAAGATGGATGGCAAAAGGAATTTATGCATTTAAGCTTTTTCTTCTCCAAAATCAATTTAAGATGACTAAAAAAGAACTTGATGCAATAACAGAAATTTGTTTATTTGTTGCATTGGTATACGCAAAATCTTGGGCAAAAGCTTCTCAACCAGAGGAAGCCCCAAATGTTGATCTTAAATTTTTGCAAGATCTTGCAATAATGGAGGAAAATTCCTTGATATAAAGTGTTATCAAGCAAGCCCAAAATGCCATTAAACGACATCTGTGGTACCTCTCAGAAACATTTGTTGGATTAAGCTTCTTTGACAAAAGCATATCCCTTGAAGAAAAGGAGCAAATGCGAAATAATATCAAAATGCCTCCAAGAAATAAGGGACTGAAACGTTTAGAAGCAAAGGTAACCCTAGCTTCTTTTAAAGAAAAAAGAATTTCTGATTTTGTTACTTCAGGGACTAAATCTCTTTTTGATGCTCTACATCTCAATTCTCTCTTCACTGAAAAGTCTGCATCAACATGGGGAATAGATCCTGAGTACCAAAGAGGCTGTGCTAGAGTTCGTGCCTTAGAGTGACAAATGACACAGATGAGCGGGGTGTTGCATTGATTGAAAAATTTAATCAAGCAGTGACAACTAAAGAAGAGGACAAACAATACCTGCTCAAAACAGTTTTCAAGAATCGTAAAGAATTTCCAACAAAAAATAAAGCAGAACTTATGAAAATGAGGAAAAACTAATTTTTTCAGCATTAAAAGGAAAAGTGCAATTTTCTTGGGACCCCTAAAACTTGACGTAGAGGTTTCAAATTTTGTAATTTGATTAAGGTAAGCAAAGGAATAACATTACTCATGTGGAACAAAGATTTTTAATCCTTCATTTTTTTTGGTCCACACTAATTGGACAAACTCAGAGAACTGTGGCTCAGTGTCTAAATGTAAGCCAAAGCGTTATCGGCAGACTCTGGCAGAGGTTCAGGACAACTAATGCTGTTCAGAATCGTCCCCGTTCTGGAAGACCCCGATCAACAACAGCATGAGAAGACCGCTTAATGATGATAACGGCGTTGCGACAGCGCTTTGTGACCGCACGGCATCTTCGGGATCAACTCAGAGCTGCCAGAGGCACCAACGTGTCCGACCAGACCATTAGGAATCGTCTGCGAGACCGAGGTTTGCGATGCCAGAGTCCTGCAGTCCAACCACCGCTACTTGACTCACAGAAGGGCTCGCCGAGATTGTGCAGACGTCATATCCGGTGGAACCGTGGTCAGTGGGCAGAGACAATGTTCACAGATGAGTCACGCTTCTCACTCCAGTTCAATGATGGCCGGGCTCGTGTTATTGTCGTCAAGGAGAGAGATCTGCTGATGTCAACGTTGCTCAACGTCTACCATTTGGAGGAGGAAGTGTGATGGTGTGGGCGGGGATATCCATGAACCACAGAACCCCTCTGTACGTCGTCAACGGAAATTTGACTGGTCAGTGTTATCTAACGAGATTGTTCAACCTCTGGTAATTCCACTTCTGCAGCGGATTGGACCAGGAGCTTGGTTCCAGGATGACAACGCAAGACCTCATCGTGCCAGGGTGGTGACCGACTTCCTGCAGGAGCAGAACGTTCAGCACATGGATTGGCCTGCATATTCACCCGACTTGTCACCCATTGAGCATGCGTGGGATGAACTAGGGCGGCGAGTTCAATCACATCATGTCCCTGCCGTCAACCTCCGGCAACTGGCTCAGCGATTAGTCGCAGAATGGCAAGCGATCCCTCAACGTTATTTCCAACGCCTGATGAACAGCATGCGCCAACGTTGTCAAGAATGTGTGAATGCTAACGGTGGCTACACCAGTTACTGAAGCTTCTGCGACTTGTGTGAACATCATTTTGGGGGGGGTGCATGACTTTTTTTCATCAGGGTAATAAACTAGTGTCTAATCAAAAGTTTTTGTTTTGTGTTTTCTGTTCTTGAGCCATCAAAGAATTATTTTGTCATTAGTCATCACCATTTTAGCTCGTTAGCTTATATTTATATGCACAAATATTTTTGACCCTTAACTTCTTTTGAGTAGTATACATGGGCTTAAGCTTTAAACTGAGATATCTCTGCATAGCCTGTGTTTTTGGCTTGACTCATAACTGGGCACTTGCGCAGTTAACAGGTTAATAGAGTGGGAAATTGTGTGGTTCCGGACAGATGTGGTGTTCAGAAGTTGGTGAAGTAAATATTGTGTTGTGGAAAATGTGTTACAACTGTTTGGAGATGTTGAAAGAATGGAAGATGACAGTTGTGAAAAGAGGGTATAAGTGTGTTTGCAAAGGTAGGAGGAGGAGAGGGAGGCTGAGAAAAAGATGGATGAACATAGTGAATAATTGAAAATAAAAACCCACTCTAATAGACAGAGTTTATTTCCACGACAGTTTCGACGCCCACTGGCATCCTCCTCGTGTTTCTGTATCCACCGAGGAGGATGCCAGTGGGCGTCAAAACTGTCGTGGAAATAAACTCTGTCTATTAGAGTGGGTTTTTATTTTCATATTTTGACCTTCACGTAGAAAAAAAGTGGTTTTTTTTGCATTTATAGTGAATAATTGTTTAAGGAAATGTGGACTTTATCTGGATGATGCACAAGAAGTGGCTGCAAATAAGTTGGAATGGAAGAGGTTTGTTTGAAGTATGCAAGTTCAGGATTCTATCTCTCTTATTTTTAACAAGAACTGGAAGCACCACCAAACATGGTATATGAAGTGTCACAAGTGTGAAATTTAAGTCATGTGGGGTCCACATCCTGGTCCACCAGGATGCCAGTGTAAATGCATGCATATGCTTTAGTTTTTACCTTTTCTTCCTCAACCTCTATATTTTATATATATTGGAACATGTCTGCCTTCTCACCCAAACTCATTTGAGAAATGAGATTTTTTGAAGATGTATGTATACTCCAAGTCTTTTATTTCCATATGCTCAGGGTGGTCTCTCTCATGGTCCCCTGCTTTGAATCATCATAAAAACTAGGCTGCAGCTGCTGCAGCAGCAGCAGCTTCCTATACTCAGCTTCCACCTTCCTAGGAGGCAGCTGCTTCCCTCATGTCATTAAATATTCATACACTATTCTCAGAGCCTCCTACCATTCCATACCACATTTACAAACAACTTTTACACCACCATCTACCTTTTATGCAGTGTTTCCCTCATATGCCTACTTACTACTCCATCATGTAAACCTTTACACCATATACCCTTCACCTATCCTTTCCAGATGACCAAACCCTCATCCATTCTCTCTTCCAAGGGCCATGCTACACCTTTGGTTCACTTCTTCATTTCTCATTCTGTTAATCCTTCTTTAATAATTAATACATACTTGTATTAAATGTAGCTGTGCAAGGGTCTTTGATTTGACACCTTTCTGATGATTTGAGTTTGTAGAGACTGCATCCACAGAAGACTTATTGTACATCTCCAGTGACTTTTCATTAATTTGATTACTTTTCCCCTTTCTTCCTTTTCTTCTTTTACATGGATTTGAATCAATATCATTCTTGGGGCAACTTTTTTTTTTAGTTATTTTAGGCTTTTCTACACGATTATCATTAAGCTTACAGTGACTTTTTGCTTCAGAGTAAGATATATATTTTTTTTTTATTCTTCTACTTCTTCTTACACCAATGATTTCATCATGAATCACAAGGGAATCAGAATTATCAACTTGAAGATTATTCAGTTTTTCCTCATGGGTATGGCCTATGCTGGGGAGTGTTTTCTTATGATGGGAATTTTCATCTACTGAAGGTTTTGAATTTAAATGTAGTGATTTTGATAATATTTTTGGATTTCTTTTAACTCTACTTGTTTGGGGGTTAGTATTATTAAGAACTTGAATATCTGTGGTATATTTATTAATGTAGCCTTCATTATTTTTTCTGATTGGGTAGAAATCTTAGCAAATTTTGACTTATTTAAAGATTTTAGAGCTCCTGAACTTAGAATTTCATCAATATTTATTCTGGAAAGGTTTTGAAATTTTTCATGATTGTGGGCTTTGCCAAGGAAGAAGCTGTCAATTAGATTCATTCCTTAATGCTCCTCTTAAACAATAATAATCATTCAACCTAAATGAAGTAAATGGATGGTAATAAAAAAGGGAATTAAGATGGGTGAGCATATTTAGAAAATACCTTCAGTTTTAAGTCAGATTTTTCAGCCTTACATTACTACCACCACATTGGATTCATTTTCCATAGGGGTCATTCTCTGTCAGATCAACCAGTGCCTAACACCCTCATCTCTCAGATTTTGCTGAAATTTGGTTTATAGGGAGTTTGTGGGCCCTGAATCCATTTCTGAAATTATAAGGTCAATCCGACCAACAGTTCAAGAGATATGACCTCGGGAAATTTGAGGTCACTTGCGAGGTCACTAACATTTGGCGACCCATAACTTGGGTAATAATGGTCACAATTATATAAAAGTATATATATTTAGAATCAGAAAACGACAAGGAATCCAAATATGCAAGTTTTAGAACTCTAGGTTGAAAAATAAAAAAGTTACACCGTAACCAAAATTGAGGTCACGATTTGACCTCTGGGGTATCAAATGAGAATTTTTTTTTAAATGTAAAAAATGAAGGCATAGGCATTGGCTATTAGAATCAGCAAAAAAAGTTTGTTTATGTTAGTATTTTTCATGTAACTAACATATAAGTGAACACCATATTCATAAGTTGTGCGTCAATTCTACCTATTTTTTCACACTTAAGCTCATAATTTGACCTATAGAAATTAAAATTACATTTTTTATAGATATAAAAACAAAGGCAAAAAATGTAAAATTGTATTTCACTGCTAATCTACACTGGCAATAATAGTTATAATAGTGAAAGGGGAAGACCTATTTAGAGGATTCATGTGCTAGCCTAATACAATTTTTGCATGCTCGATGCTCTCATCAAGTTCTTTTTGTGGAAAAATGTATTGAATTCTGCTGCCTCCTCTTAGGGTAGGACAACTCATTACAGTTAATATATGATGTCCTGGCACTGCACATGAATCCTTGTTTGATGGATAATAATATGCACTTGATCCTGATGACCCAGAGGGATGTAGAAAGTTCACAGTGAAATCATCAAACTCTTCACAATATTCCTCCACAATTCCATACCAAACTTGCATGTCATAAATGCAGCCAACATACTCTCCTGGTTTGACACATTTTAGGTTACCAAGCATTGCAGGTTCATTAGTAAAATGACTTTTCCTTATTCTTTTCTTTTCTCCAATGCCACTTGAAATGGGATACACCATCAGTTCTTCCTTGTTTAGGGGAACAAATCTATGATATTTCTGAGTTCCAGGAATAGCCCTACTATCCTTGAATCGATGTTCCAACCGTTCTTCTGCATCTTTCAAATCAGCTGTAGTTACAAAGAAAACATTTATCTTCTTGCTCAAGTTTTCTTCACAAAACTGAAACATGTGTTCTGGTGTAAGAATTTGCCTCTCTGTAGTTCTCTGCAAACTGGCACGAGCAGTAGCTCTTTTCACTGTTCCTCCAATCCCATCACATGCATTTTGCCATGGGATGTAGCAAAGAAGTGCCATTCACAAGACAGACCAAAATCCTCTTCATGGTAACAGAGATTTGTGAAGTTGTATCTGTTCTTATATTGGCCAGCACATCCATCTGAGAAATAGTGCACCTTCTTCAATTGTGGGCATCTGAATTTAACATATGTCATAAGCTTCAATATGAATGAGTAAACCATTATAGTGTTGTGTTTTAGTGATGCAGATAAGAAACAGACACTAAAATGGCTAAGTTCCTGGTCTGCAGATGATCTATAATAGATGACAAAAGGGTGAACTGTACACTGTGAATTGTCCCAGTGAAACCCTTGGGCAGCATCCTGGACAATGAAAGAATAATTCTCAGAGAAATCACCTACTATAACTACCTCGCTCTGAGGTGGTAGTGTTTCTTTCAACTGCTTGAAGTACTGTGATTGTTGCTGAGCAACAAAGTGATGACGAACCATGCGGGATATTTTCATGCTTAGGGATGATAAGTATTCATGAAGTGGCTCCACCTTATCAACCATTGTACAACGGTCAACAGTCACCCATTGCTTGTAAGATATTTCATTTGGAGCTGATTTCACACTGTCAAGTAACTCAAGAAAATCCAGGACACCTTCTCTTGGGCAATCATTGCAAAGTTGCATCATGCAAGTCTCTCTTTCTGTACTGCAGACACTGTAATCCATAAGATCCTTGTATGAAAGACCTCTTTCTCCCAATGCAGCCAGCTACAATTTTGGATTTTGATGGTATGTGCAGACACAGACAGAATGAGTCCCACCACTACCGGCAAGCACACAATATGATGGCCGTAATTTTGCAAATGTGGAAAATCCTATTTTGGGATCCTTTTCATCATTTTTATATAGTTCAAACATCTCTCTTAAATTCCGAGGACCAATCGTTTTGCACCTTCAGCACTGATAACTTTCACGCAATCCTTTTGGCCAGGACACATACGACTAACCTCTTCTGACTCATAGAATCTTCTAACTATATCTTTGTGTTCTTCAGATATCACTTTTCCTTTGCTCATTAGTGGAATCTTCGGAAGGATTCCATGTTCTGATTTAAGTGAACGGCTTCTTTTCACCATGTATGTTGTAGTTTGAAAGAAACTAGCTGTTTTTTCAATTGTGTATGGTGAGAGTGTCAATATTTGTAGTTTGTGATGGTGACATTTGCTCTCCAGGAATGACTGTTTCAATTCATTCATTAATTTGTCTAGATGTTTTCAGATTTAGTTTCAGGTTTTGAAGTATCACTTACCTCCTCGGTAATTTGAACACCATAACTGAGTTCTAGCCTCTCCTTCAGGTGTTTCTGAGCAGATGATAGCTTACCACGAGCCTTGCGCTTTTTCTGGCTTAATGACAGCCCTTCTGAAAAGAACAGGAAAAAAGGTTTCACACACCTGAATATTAGTAATTAAATATTAATTATAGTACCTTAAATGCTATATAATTGGCTATATAGTAGATCAAACAGACCTTGTAGTAAAGTATAAGTTATTATATTAATTTATTACTTACTTTTTTTAACTGGTGTTTGGTCCAGAAATGCTAGAACTGGTTCAACTGAAGTTGAAGGATTTTCCTTTATCAAGCAATCACTGTCATTGTCCAGATCTTGAATTGAAGAGATGTTACTCAAGCCACTGATAGTAGATGATTCATTTGAATCCTGCTCACTCGTTGTTTTCAGTGGTACTAAGTATAGTGGGGTTTTTCATTATCAGTGTCCAGCAGTTCACACACAACAATGAGTCTTTTTTTCACTCTTCCAGCACATTTTTCAATAAGTACATCAGTCACTTTCTAAGATTGATTGTTATGCGTTTCTTGTGTTTTTGAATAGGGTCCTGGCAGTATTTCAAGTGCCGAACCATTGTATTTTGATCTGTAAAGATATAGGATTTACAATTAGGTAATATATATTTTTTAGAAAATATATAGCTATACACACTTAATATTTTAGGCCTTGATAGTCTCTGAGGCTCATTAAAACAACATACCCAACAGCCACCCACAGTGCTGGCTGGAACTGTACTAACCTGTAGACAAGGAATTTTGCAACTATCTGTGTTGATTCTGCACTTAGACAAGTAGCAACATGTTTCAACAGGTTTGTTTAGGCTACATGTGAGCTTAGTCTTCCCCTTTCACTATTATAACTATTATTGCCAGTGTAGATTAGCAGTGAAATACAATTTTTATTAAATTCTTGGAGCTTGAGGTCAAATTGATAGCTAAGATATAAAAATTCCTTGAAATGACAAGCAATTTATAAATATGGTGTTCACTTATAAGTTAGTTACATGAAAAGTACCAACATAAACAAACTTTTTATGATTGTTTCTATTAGTCAAGAACTCTGACTTTGTTTTTTATATCTATAAAAAATGTAATTTTAATTTCTATAGGTCAAATTATGAGCTTAAGTGTGAAAAAATAGGTAGAATTGATGCACAACTTATGAATATGGTGTTCACTTATATGTTAGTTACATGAAAAATACTAACATAAACAAACTTTTTTTTGATGATTCTAATAGCCAATGCCTATGCCTTCATTTTTTACATTTAAAAAAATATTCTCATTTGATACCCCAGAGGTCAAATCGTGACCTCAAATTTTGGTTACAGTGTAACTTTTTTATTTTTCAACCTAGAGTTCTAAAACTTGCATATTTGGATTCCTTGTCATTTTCTGATTCTAAATATATATACTTTTATATAATTATGACAATTATTACCCAAGTTATGGCTCGCCAAATGTTAGTAACCTCGCGAGTGACCTCAAATTGCCCGAGGTCATATCTCTTGAACCGTTGGTCGGATTGACCTTATAATTTCAGAAATGGATTCAGGGCTCACAAACTCCCTATAAACCAAATTTCAGCAAAATATGAGAGATGAGGGTGTTAATTTCAATTTTTTTTGGTTGATCTGACAGAGAATGACCCATAGCTGAAGTGGAGGTATTTGTAATTCATTTTTCTTTTTTATTCTGCAACATTAATTTGATGTCAGGCTATAATCCAAAAAAAATAACACTTGTGAAACCTTTCTGGAATTAAAGATTCGTAATTATTTTTAAGTATGATACTACAACTGGAAAATATTCAACATAAATAACTATAAAGCTGTCTTAAACTAAGGCCCCTAATTACTTTGGGAAAGTGTAAAATTTTTATAATTCATTTGCATATTTATTATTGTGTTAATAATTAACATCTTAATGATAAAAAAAAGAAAATAATAACCATTATCTCTTTGGGTAATGTGAGCAGGTTTGAGTTCATTATATTTCTATTTCTACATAAAATTTAAATTAAGGGTAGACCTACAGCTATAAAGTTAAAAAATGTTAAAAGTTTCATTAAGTCCTGAAATAAAAAAAAATTGTATAATATGGTACAAGCACAGAGAGTCCTCATACAACTTAAACTCATTTAACAAATTTGATTTTATGACCAAATAATCATTTCACCTAACATGCTTTGAATTAGCATAAAGGCAATGTAAGAAAAAATTAAAAATGCCCACATGAACTGCTTCCAGCTGAGAGGTGGCCAGCCATCATGCAGCTAGCACCACCTAGGATGTGCAGTGACACATTTCCACTCCACTGTGTGTGTGTGTGTGTGTGTGTGTGTGTATTCCTCCATGTGCCCAGGGTGAGGGAGCTCAGTCTAACAATGTTTCATCCACATGTATTGTGTAATAGTGTAACTTATGCTATTACTTTACGTTCATCAGTGATCACAGACCCTAAACTGTCAAAACCTCAAACACCTCAGGCAGATCCTTGACATCTTTGATAGTAGCATGGATTTGTAATGGAGAATGATCCAAATCTGGAAAGTAGCACTAAGTTCTGCCACCCAATAAAGCAAAAGGATGCTGTTCAGTGCTACAGGGAGGTCTACAAAAATAGGAAGGCAGTAATTCAATTCACCATCCATGCATTCTTAAGCCCACCAACTGCCTGTTATCATGCTTCTTTCATTGTCAGTAACATATTTTCCAAGCATGATATTTTTATTTATTCTACAAGAACATGAAAAACCAATATGAACATATTAAAATAGATGATGTTCTCAATATTATATACAGTTACATATTAATTTAATAAAGTACATAATGCCATTAATGATATCAGAAAATACATCACTGAAAATGTGTGTGTTTTCATTATTCTGTCCAACCCCTGTATATGATTACTTACATTTCCAAACTGTTCCAAGTTTATGACACTCACAAGATGACCATCGCATGTTGCTACAATGTGTATTTGATAGCTACTTGAACTCCATTAGAGCATTAGCAAGATGCTCCCGTGGAATGAATCCAATGACCTCTGTTTCTTTGATAGAGTTCTGTCAGACTTTGAGGTTTGTCACTAACACACAAATCTAATATATCTCATAAATAAAAATCCAAGGAGGTTCAAGTCAGTAGGTGAATGAGATGGCCATGCTATTAGTCACCATGGGCTATCCAGCAATGAGAAAATGTTGCATCTAGAAAGTTGTAAACAGCAACTGCATTGTGGAAAGTTTTGTTAAGTACAGTTTGCCCTCAATTATGGAAGAAATATGAATCAATTGTGTAGCACCGAGACACAGCACATCAAACATTAACTTTTGGTGAATCCCATTCATGTTGGTATGTTTCAGCACCCGCTAGGGCACCTCAATCACCTGACTTAACCCCTCTGGACTTTTATCTATAGGGTTATATTAAAACAATTGTGTACCATGGCAAACCTTTGTTTCTAGCAAAACTTCATTAAGAATCAGAAGTTATGGATCCATTCCACAAGAGTATACATCTTGCTAAAATGCTAATGCTCTAATGAAGTTTAAGCCTTGAATGCATACTAGCAACAAATGATGATCATGTGGAGGTGTTCTAAATTGAAACAATTTGGAAATGTAAACAATCATTATATATATACGGTATATAAAAAATATATTAGGGTTGCACCGATAAGCAAATTGGCCGATTACCAATTAATCAGCCTCAGTTGATCAGTCATTATTTTTAAGGCTGATTGATCGGTGTTTAAAACTTATTAATCGATGATGTGATCACTAAATTAATAGGTATTCTATTAATTATATTAAGGCAAATAAAAAAAACACACTGTTCTGTCATGACATATAAAAAAAAATCTAGCCTAACAAAATTTCTACCCCTAAAATATGAATAACTGCCAATTAAATACTTTGGCATGGGTGTCAATTTTAGGTGACAAATTCACAAGTCTGTTGTAGTGATATCATTCATGTGATGTTCTTATGACTAACTGACCATGAATATTTTTTTATATTCTTATGTCCTTTCTTTGTTAGAGACTTTTTATGTGTAAGTGTTTATTATAATCCTCATATTATTGTTTCAGATTTTTATTTCAGATATATGTATAGATCTAATAAAAATTAAAATGTATAAGAGTTAAGACTACCATTATGGCACCCAGTATTGCATGGAAGTATTTTAAGATAAATCCAAAGGATAAAATGTTTGCACATGTAATTTATGTGATGCCACCATATCAAGGGGTGGTAAAACAGCCAAAACTTTTACATCTAATATGATGAATCATCTTAAAAAATTCCATCCAGAAGAAGTGGCAAAAGAAACAGAAGCATCAGTCAAGTTGAAAAGGTCACATGTTGAATGTTCAGGAATAAGTAGTAGCACCAATGAGCCTCCTGCTAAAAGTGCAAACTACTATAGAAGCAATATTCAACAAGAAAGCTTTGGGATATTAATGACCACAGGGCCCAAGAGATCCTAATTTGATTGGAGAAATGATAGCCATTGACATTCAACCATATTCTGTAACATCTGACATTGGATTCAAAAGGCTATTAAAAAAAATTTGTCTGAATTACATATTCCATGTAGAAAGTACTTCACTG